>SJYT01035616.1:193068-221267 GCA_006410635.1 Cephalophus harveyi
CATTTCTCTGATAATGAGTGATGTTGAGCATCTTTTCATGTGTTTGTTAGCCATCCGTATGTCTTCTTTGGAGAAATGTCTATTTAGTTCTTTGGCCCATTTTTTGATTGGGTCGTTTATTTTTCTGGAATTGAGCTGCATAAGTTGCTTGTATAATTTTGAGATTAGTTGTTTGTCAGTTGCTTCATTTGTTATTATTTTCTCCCATTCAGAAGGCTGTCTTTTCACCTTGCTTATAGTTTCCTTTGTTGTGCAGAAGCTTTTAATTTTAATTAGATCCCATTTGTTTATTTTTGCTTTTATTTCCAGTACTCTGGGAGGTGGATCATAGAGGATCCTGCTGTGATTTATGTCGGAGAGTGTTTTGTCTATGTTCTCCTCTAGGAGTTTTATAGTTTCTGGTCTTACATTTAGATCTTTAATTCATTTTGAGTTTATTTTTGTGAATGGTGTTAGAAAGTGATCTAGTTTCATTCTTTTACAAGTGGTTGACCAGTTTTCCCAGCACCACTTGTTAAAGAGATTGTCTTTAATCCATCCCTTTGTTTTTAAATCCTTACATGATTTTTGTTCCCAAAAGACTATAAGCTCTATTTTTGTAGTATCATAGCCTGTAATATGATTTAACATTTTTGTGCTACAATTGCCTCATCTGTAAGGTGCAGATAATAAGGGTACCTTACAGGATCAGACGGTAAAGAATCTGCCTGTAATGCAGGAGACCCAGGTTCAATCCCTGGGTGGGGAAGATCCCCTGGAGAACGGAACGGCTACCCGCTGTAGTATTCTTGCCTGGAGAATCCCACAGACAGAGGAGCCTGGTGGGCCACAGTCCAAGGGCTCGCAAAGAGTCGGACTCAACTGAGTGACGTTCAGTTCAGTCCAGTTCATTTGCTTCAGTCCAGTTCATTTGCTCAGTTGTGTCTGACTCTCTGCGACCCCATGGACTGCAGCATGCCAGACTTCCTTGTCCATCACCAATCCCTGGTGCTTACTCAAACTCGTGTCCATAGTGTCAATGATGCCATCCAACCATCTCATCCTCTGTTGTCCCCTTCTCCTCTTGCCTTCAATCTTTCCCAGCATCAGGGTCTTTTCCAATGAGTTGGTTCTTCACATCAGATGGCCAAAGTATTGGAGTTTCAGCTTCAGCATCAGTCCTTCCAATGAATATTCAGGACTGATTTCTTTTAGGAAGAACTAGTTGGATCTCCTTGCTGTCCAAGGGACTCTCAAGAGTCTTCTCCAACACCACAGTTCAAAAGCATTACTTCACTTCCACTTCACTTCAAAATGAATTAGTAGATAAAAAATGTTTAGAAGAGTGACTAGCACTTATGATAGCCTCAATAAGCAACAGACTACCAGAGGCCGCTGAAGAGGTTATCAGGCTGTTTCACAGAATTCTTTGAGCAAGAAAAGCAGTTCTGAGACATCCAGGACTGTTCTGGATTCAGATTTAGATAAAAAGAAAGTGTTAGATGCTCAGTCATGTCCAATTCTTTGTGACCCATGGACTGTATGTTGGCTGCCAGGCCCCTCTGTCCATGGAATTCTCCAGCCAAGAATACTGAAGTGGATTGCTATTTCCTTTTCCAGGGGATCTTCCTGACCCAGGGATCAAAACTGGGTCTCCTGCACTACAGACAGATTCTTTACTGTTTGATCCACCAAGGAAGTCCAATAGATAAAGAGAAAGCAAATCAATTATTCTTCGATGTGAACAATTTGGCTTTTTTTTTTAATTGGAGGATAGTTGTTTTACAGTGTTGTGTTCGTTTCTGCTGTACAGCTACATGAATCGGCTATGAGTATACATATCTGCCCTCCCTTTTGAGCCTCCCTCCCACCCCACCATCCCACCTATCTAGGTCATCACAGAGCCCGGAGCTGAGCTCCCTTTGTTATACAGCAGCTTCCCATCAGGTATCTATTTTACACTTTGTAGTGTATATGCTACTGCTGTTGCTAAGTCGCTTCAGTCGTGTCCAACTCTGTGCGACCCCATGGACGGCAGCCCACCAGGCTCCCCCATCCTTGGGATTCTCCAGGCAAGAACACTGGAGTGGGTTGCCAGTTCCTTCTCCAATGCATGAAAGTGAGAAGTGAAAGTGTAAGTTGCTCAGTCGTGTCCGACTCTTCGTGACCCCATGGACTGCAGCCTACCAGGTTCCTCCGTCCGTGGGATTTTCCAGGCAAGAGTACTGGAGTGGGTTGCCATTGCCTTCTCTGTGTAGTGTATATATGTCAGTGCTAATCTCTCAATTTGTCCCATTCTCTCCTTCCCACTCTGTGACCACAAGTCTGTTCTTTACGTCTGCATCTCTTATTTTTTCCCTGCAAATAAGTTCATCAGTACCATTTTATTAGATTCTATATATGTGTGTTAGGGCTTCCCTCGTAGCTCAGTTGGTCAAGAATCTGCCTGCAGTGCAAGAAACTTAGGTTCAATTCCTGTGTCGGAAAGGTACCCTGGAGAAGGAAATGGCAACCCACTCCAGTATTCTTGCCTGGAGAATTCCATGGACAGAGGAGCCCAGCAGGCTACATAGTCCATGGAGTTGCAAGGATCGGACACGACTTAATGACCAAACCACAACCACCACATATATATGTGTTAACGTAGGATATTTGTTTTTCTCTTTCTGACTTACTTTGATCGGCATTTTTTGAACATCTATTTTCATGTTTGTCCGATGGGCTTAAGCTTTGCAGTGGTAAGACTGATAGTGAACACTAGAACCATGTCTTTAAGAACAACATTAAACAAAAAAAAAAAAAAAGACTAAAGCCTACTAGAAAGCATCAACATGCTACTGTCTGTGGGATTCATCACGATGGTGCCAAATGGCAAGGTTATCACATTTGGTTAGGCAAGTTGTGTCTTACTGAAGGACATCACATGTCAGTGGATGCCACTCGCTGGTACACACTGTAAAGTATCTTTATTGTGGTAATTTACCAGTAGATGGCAGTAACGTGCCTTATTATTACAAAATCAGTTCAGTTTTCAGACAATAGGAAATAAAGTGTCTTGAAGAGGGATAAAAATTTTGAAAAATAGAATATACAATCGAAAAAAATGAAAGAGTATCAAGAAGAGACCAAAAAAAAAAAAAAGGAGAAATATTCTAGGACTTATAAAACCTGACTTCAAAAAGATTCTGAATATTTTAAGCATTATATTAGCATATAACATAAAGACATGAATATACACAACTCATAAGTGTAATGATGATTTTTCACAAAATGAACACACATGTCCAGTTCAGTTCAGTCGCTCAGTCATATCCGACTCTTTGCAACCCCATGGACTGCAGCATGCCAGGCCTCCCTGTCCACTACCAATTCCTAGAGTTTACCCAAACTTTTGTCCATTGAGTCGATGATGCCATCCAACCACCTCAACCTCTGTTGTCCCCTTCTCCTCCTGCCTTCAATCTTTCCTAGCATCAGGGTCTTTTCCAATGAGTCAGTTCTTCACATCAGGTGGCCAAAGTATTGGAGTTTCAGCTTCAACATCAGTCCTTCCAATGAACACTCAGGACTAATCTCCTCTAGGATGGACTAGTTGAATCTCCTTGCTGTCCAAGGGACTCTCAAAAGTCTTCTTCAACACTGCAATTCAAAAGCATCAATTCTTCAGTGCTCAGCTTTCTTTATAGTCCAACTCTCACACCCATACATGACTACTAGAAAAACCATAGCTTTGATTAAGTGGACCTTTGTTGGCAAAGTAATATCTCTGCTTTTTAATATGCTGTCTAGATTGGTCATAACTTTCCTTCCAAGGCGTAAGCATCTTTTAATTTCATGGGTGCAGTCACTATCTGCAGTGATTTTGGAACGCCCCAAAATAAAGTCTGCCACTGTGTCCACTGTTTCCCCATCTATTTCTCATGAAGTGATGGGACCGGAAGTCCAACCAACATCCAAATCAAGAAACAGAACATTCGAGCCCCACAAAAGCTCCTTCTTTCTCCTTTTCCACACCTCTGAGGGTAAATAGTTAAATAGTTTAATAGTTAAAGGTAAATAGTAATAGGTAAATAGTTTAATAGTTAAAGATTAGGTTTATCAGGTATTAAATTTTATGTAAATGGAAGCATATAAAATGTGCTCTCTGAGTCTGCCTTCTTTTGCTCAATTTTGTGTTTTTGAGATACTTCTATATTGTTGCAGGTAGTTGTAGTTGGTTCCATTTCATTGCTACATATAGTTCCTTATTTTAATTTGTCACAATTTATCCATTCTACTGATGATGAGCATTTCAGTTTTCACTGTAGGTCAACTTTTAATAGTACTACTATGAACCTTCTTGCCCATGTATTTGAGTAAACACATGTATAGTTTTTGCTAGATTTATACCTAGGACTATGATTGCTTGGTCCAGGAGGAATATCAGTTACCTCAGATATGCAGATGACATCATCCTTATGGCAGAAAGTGAAGAGGAACTAAAGAGCCTCTTGATGAAAATGAAAGTGGAGAGTGAAAAAGCTGGCTTAAAACTTAATGTTCAAAAAATGAAGATCATGGCATCCGGTCCCATCACTTCATGGCAAATAGATGGGAAAACAATGGAAACAGTGACAGACTTTTCTTGGGCTCCCAAATCACTGCAGATGGTGACTGCAGCCATGAAATTAAAAGACGCTTGCTCTTTGGGAGGAAAGCTATTTCAGACCTAGACAGCATATTAAAAAGCAGACATTACTTAGCTGACAAAGGTCTGTCTAGTCAAAGCTATTGTTTTTCCAGTAGTCATGTATGCACGTGAGAGTTGGGCCACAAAGAAGCTAACCACCAAAGAATTGATGCTTTTGAACTGTGGTGTTGGAGAAGACTCTTGAGAGTCCCTTGGACTGCAAGGAGGTCAAACCAGTCAATCCTAAAGGAAATCAGTCCTGAAAATTCACTGGAAGGACTGATATTGAAGCTGAAACTCTAATACTTTGGCCACCTGATGTGAAGAACTGACTCATTGGAAAAGACTCTGATGCTGGAAAGGATTGAAGGCAAGAGGAGAAGGGGATGACAGAGGATAAGATGGTTGGATGGCATCACCGACTCTATGGACATGAGTTTGAGTAAGCTCTGGGAGTTGGTGATAGACAGGGAAGCCTGGCAAGCTGCAGTCCATGGGGTCCCAAAGAGTTAGACACGACTGAGTGACTGAACTGAAATGAACTGAACCAGGTCTTAGTTATAGCATGTGGGATCCAGTTCCCTGTGAGGTGAAAAGTCGCTCAGTCGTGTTCAACTCTTTGACTCCATGGACTATACAGTCCATGGAATTCTCCAGGCCAGGATACTGGAGTGGGTGGCCTTTCCCTTCTCCAGGGGATCTTCCCAACCCAGGGATCAAACAGGGGTCTTCTGCATCGCAGGAGGATTCTTTATCAACTGAGCTATCAGGGAAGCCGCTAGTTCTCTGACCAGGAATCAAACCCAAGCCCTCTGCATTGGGAGCACAGAGTCTTAGGTACTGAACCACCAGGGAAGTCCCCCTTATCATGTATTTGGTTGCAAACATTTTTTTCATTTTGGGGGTTGTCTTTTCACTCTCTTGATAGTGTCCTTTGATGCACAAAAATTTTAAATTTTGATGCAGTTTAGTTTACCTACTTTTTTCTTCTATTGTTTGTGCTTTTGCTTGCCACAGATCCAAAATCATGAAGATTTACTTCAGTGTTTCTTTCTAAGAGTTTTATAGTTTTAGGTCTTACATTTAGGTCTTTGATCCATTATGAGTTATTTTATGTATATGATGTGAGTTAAGGGTCAAACTTCATTGTTTTGTAAGTCAATATTTAGTTGTATCAGCATAGTTTGTTGAAGAGACTATTCTTTTTCCACTAAATGATCTCGGCATCCTTGTGAAAAGTCAAGATAGATTGATCATAGGTAGATGGGTTTATTTCTGAACTCTCAATTCTATTCCATTGATATATTCATACTCCTGCCGGTAGCACACTGTTTTGATTCCTGTAACTTTGTCGTATAGTAAGTTTTGAAGTCAGGAAGCTTCATATCTTAACTAAGATATGAAGAAAATACCTAAAATACCCAACTTAAGAAGCAAATGGGTATATCCTGGAGTTATTTTAGGTTGGAGAGAATATTATAAAAATTCTTTAAATTTCCAAGTTTATTTTTTATTTCATAGCCAGCTAAAGTTAGCTTCTCAGTATGAGGTAAATTTATGCTTTCTATTTTGAACTGTGGTGTTGGAGAAGACTCTTGAGAGTCCCTTGGGCTGCAAGGAGATCCAACCAGTCCATCCTAAAGGAGATCAGTCTGGGTGTTCACTGGAAGGACTGATGCTGAAACTGAAACTCCAATACTTTGGCCACCTCATGCAAAGAGCTGAGTCATTTGAAAAGACCCTGATGATGGGAAAGATTGAGGGCAGGAGGAGAAGGGGATGACAGAGGATGAGATGGTTGGATGGCATCACCGACTCAATGGACATGAGTTTGAGCAAGCTCTGGGAGTTGGTGATGGACAGGGAGGCCTGGTGTGCTGTGATTCATGGGGTTGCAAAGAGTCGGACATGACTGAGCGACTGAACTGAATTGATGGTAGATCAAGAGAGTAAAACCTGAATACAGTAAAAATAATTAAGAAAATAATGTCCAGGCGAACCTTGTCTGTCTTCCTCACCAGTGTTCCTAGTGCATCAGTCAGTGTATGGCAGAGTAGACATTTAAGAAAATATTCATGAAATAAAATATGATATTTCATATACTGAGTGAGGAAGCAGACTTTCCAAGATATCAGAATCTTGCTTTGATAAATAAGAATTGTTCCACTTGACAAATCTTTTATTCAAAGCTGTCCTATCATTATTTGTATATTTAAGAAATAAAATGACCCCAAGTTGCCCATGTAACCCTCCAAAACCTGCTGCATGGAAGGTCCTGTAACATCAGCGTAGGAGAGTTGATATGACCACAGGTGTTACTCAAGCATTTAAAGATATCAGGGCAAGGATAATCAAAGCTTCGTTGGAAACCAGTTAAAATGTTTAATGAACTATGATGAATCATTATAAATTATCAGGTAAATCTATATATCTTGATATTGACATGAAAAAATGTCCATGTTATATAGGTAAGTGAAAAAAAAAAAAGATGTTGTAGACACTGTGACTAACATAATCCCATTTTTACTTTTAAAAAGAACAGTGAGTGACTTCCCTGGTGGTCCAGTGGTTAAGACTTCAAGCTCCCAATGCAGGCAGCCCAGTTTGATCCCTCATCAGGGAACTAGGTCCTACATGCCGCAACTAAGATCCAACGCAGCCAAATAAATAAAATATTATTTTAAAAATAAATAAATAGAATGATGAGATATGTGATAGCTACAGAAAAAAAGTAGTTGGAGGAATATGTGAGATTTTTGGAGGAGTTGGAGGAATATGTGAGGAAGAGTGAGATTTTTGAAAAGTTGAGATTTTGAGGGCGTGGATCATTTATATTATATGCTTATGAAATGTTTGATATTTGAATGACTGTTACATCTGTAATCAGATAAAGCAATAAAGTTTTTTTCAAAGAAGAGAGGGACGTGATCTTTGGAGTCAAACAAACTGCTTTTATATCATGGATCTGCCAGCTATCAGCTGGGTGACCTTGGACAAGATATTTCATGTCTCTAAACCACAATTTTCACATCCATAAAATGGAGAAATTAATATCAGCCTCATAAGAATGTTGTGCCAACCTTAGCAGTTTCATCACATACTTTCATTCTCTCAGTATGTTCTAGAATAGAGGTTGACAAACTATTGTCCTTAGGCCAAATTGGACCCTGTTTTTCTAAAATTAAGTTTTATGGACTACAGCCACAGCCATCTGTTTACCTATTGTCTATGCCTGCTTTTGCACTATAACAGCAAAGATGAGTAATTACTGTAAGGACCAAATGGCTTGAAAGACTGAAATATTCATATCTGGCCCTTTGCAGAAAAAGTCTGTTGACTGATCCCTGCTCTACACTGGTGTTCCTTCACCTCTTCACCATGACATATTTGCATTTATTGTTCTGTCTAAAATGACATTTCCACACCCCACATCTAATATTTTCTGTCAATCTTGCTCATCTCATTATCTGGAGGAAGCCGATCCCACTCCAAAACAGAACGAAATTACCTTTCCTGTTGTACTTCCTCATAGCTTTCCTCCTAGACCATATCATGATGGCAATTACCCTAATTATCTGGGTCCTTATTTATTTAATGTTTGACTTCCCCTATAGACTGAAAATCCACACACAAAAAATTGTCTTGTTGTTTTTTTCAATCCTGAATCTCCAGTGCTTAACAAAGTACCTGTAACATAATGGGTAGATAACATTCATGCATGAATGATATAATCTGTAAAATGTATTTATTATCTGATATATACTGTGTAAAGTATGCTTTATAACAAACAGTTTACCTAATAGATATTCAAATGGTTAAGAGCATAGATTAGGAATTCAATATCCTGAGACTGAATCCCAATTCTTCCATTTAATACAGGAGGAACATTAAACTAGTTCTTTAACTTCTTTTTGCCATCTGTAAAATGGGAATAATATCAGTACCAACCTCATGAAGTCTGTAATGAAGATTTATAATGTAATTAATATTATTCACATAAAGCATTTTGCATACAGCTTGGTACACAGTAAGTGTTCAATAGAGTCTATCATTATAATTATTAATTATTTTTATTAGTTTCAGTCTTGGATGCCTGCTACATGTTAAGTCAGTTGTGTCTGATTCTTTGCGACCCCATGGACTGTAGCCCACCAGGTTCCTCTGTCCATGGGATTCTCCAGGCAAGAAAACTGGAGTGGGTTGCCATGCCTTTCTCCAGGGGAATCTTCCTGACCCAGGGGTTGAACTCACGTCTCTTAATCTCCTGCATTAGCAGGTGGGGTTTTTTTTATGACTAGCGCCACCTGGGAAGCAGTCTTGGATAGATTGCAGATATTGTTTTGACATCCACAAAGTTCATTCCAGCTTGCCCTGGAGTCAGGGCTACTGGGATAAGGTGAGCCAAGGTCTCCTCTCTCATTCCCCTCCCAGCACAACGAAACATAAGTCAGAGCCATGGTTAAGCAATATTCTTTCTTTAATTCCCTTTTGCAAATGGAACTGTGGCTATGCGAGGAAAAAGGAAAGGGAAAAAGCACTAACGATAAGCACCCAGTATGTGCCAGGTGTGCTAGATATGATCTATGAATAACCTCCTTAGCCTGGCATCCAAGGCCCTTTGTGACCTGGCCCCTGTCTACCTCTCCCACTTCATGTCCTGTTGCTCCCCAGTGAGCTCTGTAAGATGTGTATAAGAGACAGGATGTAAGGCCCCCACCTTAACCTGATGGGAGGAGGAGAAGAGCCCTCCCCCGCTCGCTTCCCTAGGATGGTCCATTTAAAAAAACCCTAGTCATTTAAGAAATGAGGCTGGGGACAGGAGAAAGGAGCTGGAAGACAAAGCCAGGTCAGGCCCAACTGGCAATGTTGGGGTGGTGAGGACTCTTGAAAAGGGTTTGCAAGCACATCCCTAAGCTCAGGGCCTGCATGGCTGAGGGAAAGGAGACAGACAGACAGTCTGACTCCTCAAGGTCCTGTGGACACTGACACCACCACTGCCACCACCACAGGCCTCCAGATGGAGAATTTTCCTGTTACTCTGGAATAGGGTTTGCTAAGCATCCCCTCTGGCCCCTGATCTGGGGCATCCCTGGGGTCCCTCTGAGACCAAACCTGGGAGAAGGAGGGACTCTAGGAACATGCAAAGGCAGGGAGCAGAGACTCCCGCCCCACCCCGTTGCTCTACAGGATGGTAGCTCCGGCTGCATCTGGGCTCCGAGGGTCCTTCACACCGATGATGAAGTTATTGGTTCTCCGGCTGCCATGGACCCAGGATAAGACATCTACCTTCTCCACGTGGTGACCCCTGGCTTCCAGGAACTCAATCTCTTCCTCTGTGAACTCACCTGTGTGAATTCCCCAACATACACACATTCAGAGAGTTTAGAGCAGGGGTCCCCCACCTCCGGGCCATGGACTGGCACCTCGTTGTCAGATCAGCAGTGGCATTAGATTAGAAATAAAGTGAAAGTGAAAGTCGCTCAGTCGTGTCCAACTCTTTGCAATCCCATGAACTATACAGTCCATGGAATTCTCCAGGCCAGAATACTGGAGTGGGTAGCCTTTCCCTTCTCCAGGGGATCTTCCCAACCCAGGGAGTGAACCCAGGTCTCCTGCATTGCAGATGGATTCTTTACCAGCTGAGCTCTCAGGGAAGCTTTAGAAATAAACTGTACAGTAAATGTAATGTGCTCGAATCATCCCCAGATCATCTCCCAGCCACTCTAGTCTGTGGGAATATTGTCTTCTATGAAACTGATCCCTGGTGCCAAAAAGGTTGGGGACCATTGGTTTAGAGCACTGGCTCTAATGAGCTGTGTGACCTTGGCAAATTGTGTTATCTCTCTGAGCCTCAGTTTCCTCATGTACAAAATGGGTATCATCCGAGAACTTACCATATAAAGTTGTTACAGGGACTAAAGCAGATATTACACACAAAGCACAAAATTCAGAGCCTTGAATATAGTAAGTGCTCAATAATGTGTCGCCATTCTTAATATTGGAAAAAGGGTTTGACTTTGGGGGTCTCATGCTATCTGTCTAGGCCAAGCTGCCATCATTACTTGCCAGCATTACCAAACAGTCCACTAACTGGTCTTTGTACTTCCAGTCCTGCTTCCCTACAGCCTATTCACGTAGCAGCCATTAGTCAGACCATGTCACTTCCCCTGCTCAAAACCTTCCAACAATTTTGATGATTCTTAGAATGAAATCCAAAATCCTCACCTAAGTCTCTAAGGCCCACATTATCAGGAAACTCGCATCTCTTTAAACTCCTCTTCTCACTTCCTTTTACTATCTTCCTTGCTTAACTCTGCTCTAGCTTCCTTAAGTAAATAAGTCTTAGTCACTCAGTCGTGTCCAGCTCTTTACAACCCCAAGGACTGTAGCCTGCTAGGCTCATCGGTCCATGGAATTCTCTAGGCAAGAATACTGGAGTGGGTAGCTATTCCCTTCTCCAGGGGATCTTCCTGACCTGGAGATTGAACCTGGGTCCCCAGCAGTTCAGGCAGATTCTTTACTGTCTGAGCTACCAGGAAAGCTGGCCTCCTTGCCATCCCTCAAGTAAGTCAAACATGCTCCTACTTCAGGGCCTTCGCATCTGCTATTCTCTCTGCCTACAATGCTCTCCTACTAAATAATCACAGAACTGGCTCTCATACTTCATTCTAGTTTTCAAGAACTTTCCTGACCACTATCTGAAACAGCAGCCCCTGTCATCTTTACCTTCCTTTATTTTCTTTCAAAGTACTTACTGCCACCTGCATCTTGTTTATGTATCCACTAGAAAACAAGTTTTTGAAGGCAAGAACGCTGTCTGGCTCACTATTGATCCCCATTGCCTAGGACAGAGTGAGGACACAGTAAATGTTTAAAATTTAATGGATAAACGAAGAAATCAATCTCACTCTCCTGCATAAGTTCAGGTCTTCATCATCTCTTGCGTGGACCATTATCTCAGCCACTTTCTTGTGTTTCTCTGACTTAAGTTCTCTTCCTTTCAATCCACCTTCCCTATATAAAACAAATCAAGTCATATTTTGCCTCCTGCTCAACTAGATAAAGTCCATACTCCTTAACATGAACCTTCATGGTATGCCATGTATCTTCACCTCCTACTGCTCAACAAAAATCTGATCTTATTTCCCCAAATGGGATGATTTGGGGGTACTTCTTGAGATACAGACACACATTAAATAACATTACATCACCAAGTTGGAAACGTATTCCTTTTGGGGTTCACTTTTAGTCCTTTCGATAATAGAATGGACTATATCCCAGTCTAGTCTCTAACATTTCTAATCTTTTTGTTTAAGAGAGAGCAGATCTCAGAACCATCTGTGGGCAAAAACATCTAACTAAAACCTAAAAAATTTGATTATTTTTTATAGCTGTTTATCATCTGTTTGTGGCAAATGATGCCATTTTTCCATTTGTGGTTATAAGATTTACTTTTAAAATACACTTAGGTGAAAAGGGAAGTCCATTTGTAGACACACATTATGTAAATAATGCTTTAAATGGTGTGCAAATGTGGCAAAAGTCATGAAGGTACTGGATAAATTCTGAAGTTTGGGAAACCATGTCTCTAGTTCAACTGGCCTCTTGCCTGCTCTCTGAACCATTTTTTTCTATTTTGCCCAAGGTGTACGCCCTCTCCCTGGTCCAGAATGTTCTTTACCTCCACATGCCAAATTTCGGCTCATACGTCAAGGCCCAGCTAGTTGTTATTTCTTCCATAAAGCCTTCCAGAGCCCTCAAGTATGTGAACTTTCCCTTCACCAAGCCTCCACTCTCCATATCCTTAGACTTGTGTGTCCTTCCAGGGAGGGCTGGGATGAGCACCCCTCACCCCCACAGTAACTTAGTAACCAGATAGTAAGTCTATCTGGTCTCGATAGAGACCAGAAGATAGTAGCTGAGCAATATTCATTTTCAAGGGATTGACCTCATTACCCATCAGCTGGGATCCAAGGGACACTGGCCAACTACAGGGTGTAACTACTCAGTCCAGGAGATATCAAGAGCCATGGAGTAAAAAACTGTCTTTGGCATGTATCTGATATTGGTTCTGCCATTTATTGGTTTACCTTTGACTAATTAATAACCTCTGTGAGCATCAGTTTTTTTTATCTGTAAAATGGGGAGATTGAACAAGCAAGGACCATGTCTCATTCAATTCTGTATCCCTTTTGGATTAGCATAATACGTTATTCTAATAAAAACTTCTCAAAGGTACACAGTCTTCCCCAGTTATGAAATTAAGTGGGGTCCAAAATTAAGCACCCATCCTTCTTAGAGGAAAGTCTGTCTCCTCATTATAATCTGTAAAATCTTTGATCTGGCCCCTGCCTGCTTCTCTCATCTTATCTCACCCTCAATCACCCTGGTTTCCTTTCTACTCCTAAACCACCAAGTCCATTCCTGCAGTGAGTTCTTTACACTTGTTCCCTTGGCCTACATTCCTGCCACAGTTCTTCTCCTGGTAGCCTCTTTCCCACTCTTCAGATCTCAGCTTAAATGTCACCAAAGAGAAAGCTTCCACAGTCATGGAGTCAGTCATATATATCATCCTGCTTTAATGCTCTGTGGAGAATTTATTTCACTTTTTCATGTTGCCTTATTTTCCTGTAAGCCTGTAAATGCAGTGTCTCCAGCACCTAGGATAATACCTGGCACACAGTAGGTATTCACTACAACTGTTGAATGAACAGTGCAAAATGAACAACTATGTCTTACTTTACAGATGAGAAAACTAAGGCTCAGAGTGGAGACCTGCATTTTGCAAGGCCACAGACAGGAAACAGCAGAGCAGATTTCAATTCCCAGACCTTTCACTGTTCTGATAGGAGTTGGTTGAAAGAAACCTGACTTTCACTGGCAGGGAGCTGGTGCCAGTCGGGGAAGGGGCACCCTTGGGAGGAGCCCCTTTCTCCACCCTGCCCTGTGCCCACCCCATGGGGACCTTTGCTCTTCACTCACTGTCCACCTGCAGGAGGTTGGTCTGCAGGTCTGGGTGCAGGCGACCACGGGCCAGGCTGTCACTCAGGTTCCGGTTCAAGGTCAGGACGTTCAGCAGTACCTGCAGGCAGCCAAGGGGCAGAAGTCAGGGCTGTCCCAGAGGTGTAGGTTCAGGCCTCCACAGCCCCCGCCCCTGAAACATTTACACCATGCGTGTCATCTGAGTTTCTGAACAGCCCCAGAAGACAGGCAGGCCTGTGACAACCGTCTCCATTTCACAGAGGGGAAACCAAGGGCCAGAGAAGAAGAGGGATTCATTCCAGAGTTTGGAAAGAACTAGGGAAGAGGCACCACCAGCACCCAGGCTCCTTTAATAGAAGCCGCAGCTCTCCTCCCTTCTTCTTGGCCAGGAGAGGGCTAGTAGATGGGAGTGGTCTAGGGTACACTACGTGCAGATACTTACAGCTTTGGGGTTGGAAGTGTGAGTAGGCTCTGCAATCAAATTGCCTGCCCATCTTTTTCTTTTTTTTTTAATTTAGATTGGAAGATGATTGCTTTACAATGTTGTGTTAGTTTCTGCCGTACAACAACGTGAATCAGCTGTAAGTATATATATATCCCGTCCCTCTTGAGCCTCCTTCCCCCCATCCCACCCTTCTAGGTCATCACAGAGCACCAAGCTGAGCCCTCCCAGTGTTTTGCATAGAGTAGTGTGTGTGTGTGTGTGTGTGTATATAGATAGATAGATAGATATGTCAGTACTACTTTCTTAATTCATCCTACCTTCTTTCCCTACTTGCCTGCCCATTCTTACTAAATTGAACTTAACTTCTCTGGGTCTCAGTTTCCTCATCTATGAAACAGAAGTAAGGATTCCTCCCAAAGTTGAGAAGGTTATAAGGTTAACACATATAACACTGCCTGTCACTTGCTAAAAACTCCATGAATATTAGCTATTGGTTATTATCTCCATTTTACAGATGAGGAGACTGAGATTCAGAGAGGTTAAGTGAATTCCCCAACACCACACAGGTGGAAATGAGCACCACTTAGGCTGGGGCCCATAGCGGTCTGATTCCAAAGCCCAGGTTTGTTGACTCATCATCTGCCAAAGTACAGGTCTGGGACATAAAGCAGATGCTCAAGGCCTTCATGGAACTGTAGTGAGATGTTTTAGAAGGGAGCAGGCCCTCCCTTTCAAAATCAGACCCTGAAGAGGGCTGCTTGTTATTCGGATATTGACTAGAGGCACAATGGGACTTGACATTGACAGAATCCAGGCAGCCCAGATGCTCTCTGACCTCTCAGTTCTACTGACCCTGTGATTTCCCTGAAACCTGGGATGACATGGAGCTTCAGGGCTCCATTTTTACTAAGAATGATGTAATTCATGTCCCCAGCGCTCAGGAGGGGACTGCCACAAAGCAGCCTCAGCCCATGTTAGAGTTAAGAGATGCGTGAGTTAAGAGATGAGTACAGGGACATCTCTGGTGGTCCAGTGGTTGAGAATCCATCTGCCAATGCAAAGGGACACTGGTTTGATCCCTGGTCAAGGAGATTCCACATGCAACTAAGGCAGTGCGCCACAGGTACTGAGCACATGCTCTGCAGCTGGAGAGCTGCAACTACTGAAGCCAATGCCTAGAGCCCGTGCTCTGCAGCAAGGGAGGCCACTGCAGTGAGAGGCCCACACACCACAGGGAAGAGTGGCCCCTGCTCGCTGCAACTAAGGAAATCCTGCACACAGCAGCAAGGACCCAGCACAGCCAAAAATAAATGTGCTTAGTTGCTTCAATTGTGTCCAACTCTGCAACCCCCATAGACTGTAGCCTGCCAGGCCCTTCTGTCCATGGGATTCTTGCGGCAAGAATACTGAAGTGAGTAGCCATTCCCTCCTCCAGGGGATCTTTTCGACCCAAGGATCGAACCCGCATCTCCTGCATCTCCTGCATTGCAGGTGGATTCTGTGCTGCTGAGCCACTGGGGAAGCCCCTCAAAATAAATAAACAAGAGATGAGGACAAGTCAGAGACACGAGGGGTACCCACAGCCCAGGTCACAGCTTGACTCCTGGCCATGAAAGGCCTACCTGGGGGAACCTCACCTGGGTCAGGCCGCTGAGGCCCCGGGCAGCCCCATTGGCCCCCAGGGCAAGGTAGGTTCCACAGAGTCCTTCTGCTGGCCGGACCACAGTGGGCAGCAGAAAAGACAGTGGCCGCTTCCCTGGCTGCACCGAGTTCTCCTGTTGTCAGAGATCACAGGGGAATAAGAGGTGGAACAAGACAGGAAAGGCTTACTGCACCACTCTTCCAACATCTCTCCCTCTCCTGAACCTTCCACAGCCCATTTTCATGGGGACAGCCCATTCCCAGGCCACAGTTTGCTGTCTGTGAAATGGGCAGGGTCCTTGGATAACCAAGGTAGATAATGGATCCCCTGAACTATGGGGCTGCTAGGGGGCTACCATGGGTGGCGGGAGAGGGATCAAGCCCAGAAAGAAGACCGTGAGAAGGAACAGATTCATCCCCACTCTGGGCATCTCTATCTGTCTTTATCCTGCTGGGACCCAGCCTTCAGGATGTTAAGAACACTACTCTCACAACAGACAATAATTCATATCTCTTTTCTCTTTGGTCCCTCTTCAGCGCCCCTTCAGTGCTCAACATCACACAGTCATAGACTGCTAATTCTGCAAAGTACCCAAAGCATTGGCCACCCAAGGTGAAGAAACTGAGGCCCAGAGAGAGGACAAGATTTTCCTTGGGTCACACAGTGAGACGATGGCAGAATGGGATGAGGTTTCTTGGGATCCACCAGGCTCTAAGCCCTGGACTTGGGCTGGGGAGGAAGTGGATACCTTGTTTAGCTGTTTTTCTTGATAATATAATTCCCTAGAAGTGCGGAGGGAGGGGCAGTCATGCCACTGCACCTTCTACCTAGATCTCAGGGTCCCCAGGAGAGAAGGGAAGCAAGGCCCTACCAGGCTGGGTGCAGGGTGGTTAGCAGTCCTGTTGGGCCAAGAGAAGTCCAGCATCTGGCTGTTGAGCAGGATCCCCGAAGGGGTGATGAGGCCGCTGCCAAAGGGTCGGTTCAGGGAGCTGGGGACCAAGGTCAGGGCCAGGTGAGCCCTGAGCCTGCCCTTACTCCTACCCAACCCCCACCTCCTTCCTGGTCCCAATGATCCTTTGTGCCAGGTTCTGATCTGAGCCAGCATACCTGACCATGGCCACAATGAAGTCGTCAGGGCCCATGATCAACACCTGGGCAGCCGTGGGAGCCCCATTGAGCTCATATATGGGCAGGAGTGGGACAGGGGCTGTCTGGGAGTCATTGATCTGGCCCCGGAAGTAGGCAGCCTCCACTTTGCTGAAAAGATAAGAAGTAGGAGATGAACACACACTGGGCGCTCTTTACCCCCACCTACCATACTTTGTGGAGTCTCTTTGTGCAATTATTTGATTAATACCTGCTTCCCCCAGCCCCTGTCCCACTACTAAACTGTTAGTGAGAACAGAAGTTCACTTATTCCTGGCATATTGCAAATAAACAGGAAATAGTTATTGAATTGAATGAATTTATTTAGATGTTATTCAGTTTTTTCTGGAAAAAAGAAGAAAAGCTCCTTCTTCCCAGGTGGCGCTAGTGGTAAAGAACCTGCCTGCCAATGCAAGAGATATATGAGATGTGGGTTCAATCCCTGGGTCGGGAAGATCCCCGGGAGGATCGCATGGTAACCCATTTCAGTATTCTTGCCTGGAGAACCCCATGGATAGAGGAGCCTGGCAGGCTATAGTCCATGGGGTTGCAAAGAGTCAGACATGACTGAGCGACTTTCACTCACTGGGATCAAAAAAATTTGAGAGCTGTATGAAGTAGGCCACCTTGTTGTACCGATGGGGAAACTGAGGCACACAGTGAGGCAACTAGTGTCACACTGTGAGCTGGGGTTGAGCTGACATGTACTTGGGACTGCAAGCCTTACTGCTCCACCAGCTGCTTCACCCAATTCTCTCCCCACACCTGCCACCACACTTGCCGCCACCTCTGTAGTACTCAGGGTCCTGCTCCTGGGGGCCCACCTGAGCATGTCATCCATGCTCTCAGTGATGGTAGAATCGTAGATGGGATCTCCCAGTCTGCTGGCCAGAGCTAATGCAATCTTCAGGGTCTGTAAACAGAGCAGGGGTGTGAAGAAGCTGCCAAGCCCCTCCCAGCACCCACACCAGGATCTTCCTGTGTGAGGAAACTTGGAGGTGATTTAGTCAGGCCTTATGGCAGCACCCCATCCCCCCACTCTTGTGTCTCCAGACCCAGGTGGAGTGAAGGGGTCAGCCTTACCTCTGCCACCCAGTGAAGAGCCTGCTCCCGGGAAACCAGGCTGGTGAGATTGAACCCCTCGAGGATGTTGAGAGCACTGATGAGGGCAGGGCCTGTGTGTGGGGGTCGGGGACTGAGAACCAGGTGGCCTGAAAGGACAGGAAATGACCGATGGCAGGGGAGGGGTCAAGGCATCTCCACATCCCACCATCACACAGACTTGAGACCACTGCACTGAACCTCCTCATCAGATAGGGAAACTACACTGAGAGGCAAAGGGGTGCACCCAAGTTCACATGATGAGTCAAGGACTGGGCCAGAACGTTTGTCTTTTGTTTCCTCTTCCTTAAGAGGAAACTAAGGCTCAGGAAAACATTCAATTGTCCAGAGTCACACTGCAGTCCACTGGCAGAGCAGAGACAGGTATTCAGATGTCCAGACTTCTGGTCTACCATATGTCTCCTTTCAGCTCCTCCCTCAGGGCCCCTGCTGGTCCCACTCTTGAAACTTCTTGGAAATAGCAAATTTCTCTTCCAATTTGAGGTCTCTGTTATTAGATGTTTGGATATCAAAGGAATAATAATACCTGACAAATAACACTAATTAAATCATTTAATCCTCATAATGGGTACTGTTATCATCCCCATTGTACAGGTGAGGAAACTGTAAAATGAGGCAGCTGGTCCAAGGTTATAAGAGGTAAGGAGAACCCAGAGTACTCAAAGTACTGGCATTTCCGAGAGAACCTAGTCTGGGGAGGGCAAATGGGAATCAAATATGACACATTCAGTGCCCACTCTGTTCAGGGCAACTTCCAACATCATCTCATCAACTCCTCTTGGTATCCTGAGAGGCAGGTGCTATTATTATCTCCCTTTTAAGGAAAGAAACAAGGCTCAAAGAGGGAATTGGCTTGTTTAAGGTGAATGGCACAGCTGGTACCCAAAACCAGGTCTTCTGGCTCCAAGGCTATGCTCATCCATTGCTCAATATTCTGCCCCTTCTGGCAGAGGAGTCAGGCCTAAGAGACTGAGGCCTGGAAACCTGAACACAGAAGCAGCCTCTGCTGGAGCTTGAGGTGATCTGGGCCTCCTGAGGAGAGAAGGCCTGAGGGACTTCTGAGGAACCCAGGAGCCCACCACTTTGGGTTCAACAAACATGGAGTTCACCCATGTCATAAGCTTGACTTTCTGGGTTCCTCATTGGTTTTGAGTTTGGTAGGTTCAGTTCGTTTCCTCTCCAGGGCCTCAGTTTCCTTTTAACACAATGAGGAGGAGAGCCTCTGACTGTCTTGAAGAGTTTGTTCTAGCATGAAGCTAAGATGGATACTGGTCTTAAGGACTCATCTTAGGAAGTACAGGCAGTGAGAGAGGGGCTGGGAGGGGGCTGAGACAACACAGAACCCAAATCAAGAAAACCCATGGCCAGAACCCCAAACCCTAGGCTTCAGCCTTTGACCAGACCTCCCTCTCCATCTCCTAAATATTTGGGGTAACTGACCCCATGACTACTTCAGAAGGTAGGCTGGCTCTGGCTTGCTTCAACGGTTGGCTGCTTAGGCAGCTCATTGCCTCAGTTTCTCTCTTGTGAAATGGGGAGGAACCACTAGGCCAAAAGGATGTGGCCATGGACTGGGAGGCTTCTCCTCAGTGGGGACCCTGGGAGCTGAGGGAGAGGTCACCTCTGTACACGCCACACACAGGCTTCTCCAAGAGGGCACTGTAGTTGCTGAAGTCCTCCTCAGTTATGACGCCCCCTGCGTGCTGAGCCTGGAGAGGAGAGAATGACCCCCCACCACTGTGAGTCACACACCACACTGGGAGCATGCAGTTTAGCTTAAGGTATGTGTTTGGATCACGCACA
The DNA here is from genome assembly GCA_006410635.1 of Cephalophus harveyi. Taxonomy (NCBI): domain Eukaryota; kingdom Metazoa; phylum Chordata; class Mammalia; order Artiodactyla; family Bovidae; genus Cephalophus; species Cephalophus harveyi. Next base: position 212,857 of record SJYT01035616.1, read on the forward strand.
GATCAAATGTTTACAAATCTTGTGCCTTCTGCAATTCCCATCATGAGCTTTAGGGAACCCCATCAGCTGTGGCTATGCGAGGAAAAAGGAAAGGGAAAAAGCACTAACGATAAGCACCCAGTATGTGCCAGGTGTGCTAGATATGATCTATGAATAACCTCCTTAGCCTGGCATCCAAGGCCCTTTGTGACCTGGCCCCTGTCTACCTCTCCCACTTCATGTCCTGTTGCTCCCCAGTGAGCTCTGTACAGCAACCAAAGTGACCTGCAGGTGCTGGACTTGTGACTCTAAGTCTTTGTACATACTGCCCCCTGCCTGTGTAGAAGAAAGATTTTCCACTTACGGCAGCACTTGCATAGGAGCTATCAAAACTGAATTCTGTATTTCACTGCTGCTGCTGCTACTGCTGCTAAGTCACTTCAGTCGTGTCCGACTCTGTGTGACCCCACAGATGGCAGCCCACCAAGCTCCCCTGTCCCTGGGATTCTCCGGGCAAGAACACTGGAGTGGGTTGCCATTTCCTTCTCCAATGCATGAAAGTGAAAAGTGAAAGTGAAGTCGCTCAGTCGAGTCCGACCCTCAGCGACCCCATGGACTGCAGCCTACCAGGCTCCTCCATCCATGGGATTTTCCAGGCAAGAGTACTGGAGTGGGGTGCCATTGTATTTCACTACAATCAACTAAAGTCACTCCAAAATCATGAACTATGGATGACCCTGGTAGTAACAGCCCTTACTGAATATAACTGAGCACTCCACTGACCAATGATCCAATCTTGTACAAACCTATTGGCTCATTCTATCCAATATCCTATTTTTTAATCCTAAATTACCATAACCACTAGGAATCCCCTCCTTTTCTTTTTTTTTTTTTAAGTACTTTTTTAGAACTTGAAACCTCTGGCTTCTAAACTACCCTCAGTGACCTACACATTGAGTTTCTTGGCTTCGTCTGGTAAGTTAATAAACTCAACTGTGGGAAAGCTCTGATGGTCTTTTGTTAGAATTGTGTTCATCAATTTCTCCACCACCAGAAGATATGCAACCCAGGTCTGGCTAATCAGGGCATTTCTTTTCCATGCCACTGTGATTGGTTTGGGAATAGACCCATAATGGGCCAATGAGACCTAGCCCTGAGGCTTTGCTAGAAGTACTGGAGTGAGAAGGCTCTTTCTCTGGGATGGCTTGCTGGAAGGACGGCTGGTGAAGAGCAGGTGTGGAAAGGATCTGACAGAGAGTGACTTCAAATAGAGGAAAACAGAGTTGTGAGATGGAAAAAGAGAGAGACTGACCAAGTATGGATGGAGCCCCTGGACCCAGGAGATCTAAAGCCAGTACTCTGCTGGGCTTTCCAGGGAAATCCATTTGAGATGGGTGTCTATCACCACATCCATAACACCAGTGCCCAGCACTGAGGCTGGTACAGAGCAGGTGCTCCATGAATGTAGAATGAATGATGGGCCTGTTTAATTCCCACCCCCAATGTACAAATGAGAGAACCACTTAGTTGGTCCATGAATCCTTATCTCAAACATAATTTTCCATTGGTGGTTTTGAACTATCAACAATAGTCCAGGACCCATTACTGCCTCAGACTAAGACTCTTTGGAGTAGGTTGGTAAGCCCTTGTGTCAATCTTCCCTAATCCTGAGAGTCACCAGTGACGACTGTGTCTCTCCCTAGAAAAGCCAGGGAGCAGGGTGGGACTGTGGGCTCAGGGAAGCTGAGGCTGATCCTGGGTCCCCACTAAGCCTGGGAGGGCCAGGACAGCCCACTGTACAGGTTGGTCCCAACACTGGGGAGCTCAAAGATACCCCTCTCAATCAAGACAAAATATTCTCATCACCCTAGGAGGTTCTTTGCGCCTCGTCCCAGTCAACTCCTCCAGTCCCCAAACCACTGATCTGATTCTGAGGTTAGTTAGTTGTGTCTATTCTAGAATTTCAAATGTATGGAATCCCCAGTAAACACATGTAGAAAGAAAGCAGGAAGCAGGGGGAAGAGGACTTCCCTAAAGTAGGGTCCTCCGAGGCAGGGCGGGGGCTGGGGATGTGCTACAGGCGCTTACCTCGGCCACCATCTCCAGCGTGAGATTGCCACCTGCGTAGAAGGCGGCGGGGCCGTAGGTGCCGAGCACCTCCAGCACGGCCGCCAGGTCAGGCCGTCGCAGCAAAGAGCCAGGTAGTGGTGGGTGGCCCATCGGCAGGAACGTGTCACGGAAGCGGTCAGACGCATTGGGTGGCGGCTGTTCGGCCAGGGCTTGGGCTGCAGGCAGGGATGCACGGCTAGGCTGGGGGCGTAGGGACTATACGCGCAACAGGTTGGGTGGATGAGGGCTGAGAGGTTGGCCCATAAGACCTCAGGCCCCTCCAGGAGCCTGTTACCGAGGAGGTGGGTTGTATATGAACCCCTCCCAGATTCCCTGATTTGAGACTCCCTCTCAGAGATGTTGCCCAGTGGTAAGGAATCTGCCTGCCAGTGCAGGACAGGCAAAAGGCACGGGTTGGATCCCTGGGTCAGGAAGATCCCCTGGAGATGGGAATGGCAACCCACTCCAGTATTCTTGCCTGGAGAATCCCATGGACAGAGGAGACTGGTGGGCTACAGTCCATGGGGCTGCAAAGAGTCCGACAGTACTGAAGCAACACACACTCACACACAACAACACACACACACACACACACTCTGAAGGTACCAGTGGTGTGGGAAGAGGGTTCTGAGGAGCCAGTCAGAAGGCACTTCCTGGCTTCAGACCCAAATCACAGAGGTTTCCTCTCCCCTCTCCATCAACCTCATGCCTTTCCCTCCACCCCCAGGCCCCACTGACCTAGATCATGGGTCACGTTGAAGCCATCTTGGGCCACAGCTGCTGCAAAGGCCAGGACTTGGGACCATGGCAGCCTGGGGGAGCCGGAGAGCAGGGGGTGGAGGAGGTCCTGGGGGGAAGGAAGAGGGGAGTATAAGAGACAGAGCCGGAGAGCAGGGGGTGGAGGAGGTCCTGGGGGGAAGGAAGAGGGGTCCTGGGGGGGAGGGGGGTTCCTGGGAAGGAGAGTTCTGGCAACCGAAGGGGATATTAGGAGGGGGAAGTTGGGAAGGGGAGAATCCAGGAAGGTAGAAGGCCACCCAAGGAGGAGTGCAGGCAGGGGTCCCTGGTCCCTAGGGGAAAAATCCTTACCTGCCATAGAGCTGGTGAGCTTCATGTAGCCCCTTCACCATTCCGGGAACCCCCACCAAGAGCCCGGGCTGGGCAAGGCGGGCAGGTGAGGGAGAGAGGAGACCAGGTCACTGGAAGGGGGGTGCTGGGCTGAACTCCACAGAGCCCCAAGCCAGGGATGGGGGGCTGGCACAGGGGAGAGACACAGGCCAAGTATCCCAGAGGAGGGACAAGCTGTCCCCAGCATGCATTCCTCCCATCTCCCTGATTTCCTATCAGTAAATGCAGAAAAGCTTCCTTTCTCTATAATAACCAAGAGATTTATAAATTAAGCAAACCCTTTTAAGGGCCGAAACAACACTTTAGATGGAAACATGTCTATATTGGATTATACCTACTCTTGTCCTTTAGGACAGTGGACAAGGGACCTTCATTTAACCTTTTCATTATCACACCACCATTACTCTGAACTGTGATAATTCAGGGGTAAGTTGGGCTTTTGCTACTGCACTAAATATCTATTTCTCCGAGTTATTCTATTTCCTCCTTTGGATTCAGTAGATAGTGGGTTTACTTCCAGCAGTTCCTCTATAATCTTCCAGTATGTCAGGGACTGGGAAAGTCACCGACAACAGCCTCAGAATGAGATGTGTGAGTGATAATGCAGCTATTTTGTGACATCTCAGACTACCCAGTGGCCTTTCTTCTTCCTTCTTATGTGCCAGATAGGCAAGGTCGCCAGAGAAGTCAGGTGTTATTTACTGCCTGTTATCAATCACTCAGATTTTTTGGTGCATTATTTTATTTTGGGGGGCTGCCTATCTCCTTCATGGCCTGAGATCATCCTACGTAACTCTTTTCTTTGTCTCCATAGTAAATATTCAGCAAAGTAACGCTGAGGTTAGCAGAAGGGCAGTAAAGGGAGACACCCCCCCTCTTCTCACCAGGGTCCCCACCTTGGTCTCCCAGGATCTCTGCAGGGCCTCTTCCCTGAGAGCCCCAGGTGCAGACTCCCGGAAATCAATTAGGTGGCTCTTATTTCGTCGGATGTCATGTACCAGCATCACTCCCCCTCTAGGATAGACACAGAAGAGGGAGGGTGATGATAAGATGCCACTCCTCTGAACCATTAACCTGCCATTCCTCAACCTCCCCCATGGTGATGACTGTAGTTTGTTTGTCATCTGGAGTCAGGGGTCTGAGCTCCCTCTCCAGCAGGGGTTCAGAGCCTGAGCTACCTGTCCAAGATGGGGAGTGAAATCAAGGGGTTTGGGAACTCAGAATCCATGGACCTCTTCCAACCTGTTTGTTACTGGAGACTTTAATCCTTGATTAAGAAAAACCCAGAGACTGGGAGGGCAGGACATTCTACTCCCCCTCCCTCATTCGCCCCCTCCCCCACCAAACTGGACCCCTGCCAGCTTCCTGCACCTGCCTCTGTGGTATGGCCTTGCTCCCTCTCCCAGGACTGAATTATGTAAGCACAGACCGTACACAAAAGTTAGGGCCTGGAGGGCGTGTCTTGCAAGAGCCAAGATATGGACTTAGTTAGCCTGTCCCTGGTCTATGGTTTGTTTCCATCTGAGATGGGGGTTACATCTGAGATAACTGGTTTACAGCTGATTCATGTAATAGAGAAAGCAGGACAGATAAACAAAAGGGAGTGGTAGGAACTACGGCCAAGTGGACAGTACAAGCCCCATCATGGGAAGCAGCTTCTATTCAGCTCCAGATAATTGCAGCCACGTGAGAATGTAGGCCCAGTGTTATCAGGTCTCCTGACTGTCCAAGAAATATTAGAGATCTAGATTTTTATGAAAAAGTCTCAATTTTTTAATATTAGCAAACAAATTTTTTAAAATTTAAGGGTGCAAACCAAACCAGGCTCTGTGCTGGGGGTGGCCCGTGGGTAGCCAGTTTATCATTTCTGTTTTAGGAGGTTTTACTCTCGGGTAGGGGGTTCGCAGGTGGTGCTAGTGGTAAAGAACCCACCTGCCAATGCAGGAGATTAAGAAACATGGGTTCCATCCCTGGGTCAGGAAGATCACTGGAGGAGGGCATAGCAACCCACTCCAGTATTCTTGTCTGGAGAATCCCCATGGACAGAGGAGCCTGGAGGGCTATAGTCCATAGAGTTGCAAAGAGTGGAACTGAAGTGAATGAGCATGCATGAACCCATGGGGCGTGGGGGGGGGATTTATTTTTGGAGGATAGAGGATTCATTGCTTTCATCAGACTCACAGGGATTTGTTTTAAGGATTTGTAAATCCTAAAAGTTTAAGTATCACAGTCTCAATTAATGACAACATACTCCCAGATGTATACCTCAGTTTATAGCTTTATGAAGTCATTTTCCCAGTTAAAGAAAAACACCTCCTCTGACTCTATGAAAAGACAAGGGGGTAAGACTGGGTGTAGAAAGAGCAATCGTAAGGAGTTGGGGCCGTCTCCCCTCTGCTCAAACTAGACCTCCCACATGCGGATGATAGACCAAGAGACATAAGTAGCCCTGGGGCACCCCAACCCTCACAGCTGGGAGCTTCTTACCCGCCCAGACCAGAACTGTGCGGAGCCACGATCCCCAAACACAGCGCCGCTGCGACAGCTGCGTCCACGGAGGATCCCTGTTTACTGAGCACCTCGATGCCCAGCGATGTGCAGCGGGCGGCATCAGTCACCACAGCTCCCTGGTGAAAGATCTGGAAGGGACAAGGAACTACGTGGGACCGTAGGAGACCCCCTACCTCCCTAAGGCACCTCCACTAACCCCAGGACCTCCAACAGAGGCTGGGGACGGGAGGCCTGCCCTTTTATCCCCAAGACTTTTGCCTAGGAGTCTGCCGCCGACCCAATCCGTTCCCTTCTGTGAGCTCTGTCCCCCTCACGCCCGGGAGCCCCTCCCTTGAGACCGTCCTTCCCCCAAGTCACCGCCCTCTCCCCTTTCTATTTGCTGACCCCCTTCCATCACTCAAGCCCGTCCTCGGTTCCCACGGTCTCCTCCAGCGCTTCCTCACCCCTCCTCTCCTGGTTCTCTCCGATCCCCCCCCCCCTCACCTGGGGGTCCCCGAAGTAGATCTGCATAATAAGCGCCACAGTGACCCCGGTGGCAAAGGTGAGACAGGCCGTGACGATCACCGTGAGCCCATCCTGGCGGCAGGAGCACTCGGACGCCGCCGCGGAGAATGGGTCTTTGCGCGTCTCTCGCAGCGGCGACCCGTCCTGGCTGCCCATCTCCGACGACGACGAAGGCAGCCGCTGCAGCCGCGCCGACTTCAGGAAGGAGTCCGGGTCTGCGGGCGGCGGGCCGGGGGTCTGTCTGGGCTCCTCTCACCTAGCCCTACCCGCTCTCTAGGCGGAGCTGTTCTGCGTCCCCCTCCCCTCTCTCCGCCCAGGTCAAACAGATGCCACCAGACAGAGCTGCCCCCCTTTCCGAGGCACCCCAGGGAGGGCGGAGTGGGGGTGGGAAGTGGTCTCAGATTGAAAAAGACTGTGATCCCCCAACTGGGCAGCAGGGTGGCTGGATTCCCTCCCGTCCCTAGACCAAATTGCCTGGGACCCAGGACCCAGCGCTGAGAACACTTCCCGGAGAGGCGGGGGTTGGGCTCTCCCTGGAAACCAGATCCTGCCCTAGCTGGGGCCCAGCCTTCTAGGCTACGAGGGAGCTCCATAAACCTAGTGGACAGGCCCTGGCTTCCAACCTTGTTTCCCTGATCCATCCATCCATCCATCCATTCGTTCAACAAATATGGTGGGTCTGCTGTTTGTCCAGTCCCATGCCAGATGCTAGGGGAATGGAACAGTTTCTGCCCTTATGGGTTTTGAAGACCAGTGTAAAGAAGATAATAAACAAGTAAACAAAGGAGTATATCATTACAAGTTGTGGCAGGTACTCTGAAGAAAAAGAAGGATGACATGGTCCTACGGTATAGCACAGAGAACTATATTCAATATTCAGTGATAAACCATGATGGAAAAGAAAGTGTGTGTGTGTGTGTGTGTTTGCAGGCTTCCCAGGTGGCACAGTGGTAAAGAATCCATCTACCAATGCAGGAGATGCAAGAGATGCAGGTTCAGTCCCTTCTAGGTCCAGAAGATCTCCTGGAGAAGGAAATGGCAACCCACTCCAGTATTCTTGCCTGGAAAATCCCAAGGACAGAGGAGCCTTATGGGCTACAGTCCATGGTGTCACAGAGAGTCCGACACAACTTGGTGACTAAACAACAACAACTCAGTTGATTATGTTTGCTTCCAACCCTCAGCACCAACACCAGAGTCTGTAAATAAAACTGGAATTCACTCAACAAACATGTTAAATTCCCACTGTGGATCCAGAACTCTCCTTGTCTCCTAGAGGTTTCAAATGAAGGAAAGGGTTTTTAACTTAGATTTACTGATGCTAACTATACTAGGAACTTTATATACATTCCCTCCACGCCCATAACTTCTGAGAGTCCACTTTCTCCATTATACAGAAAAGTAAACTGGGGCTGAAGAAGGTGATACTGCCTGCTTAGAGTAAAAAATAAACAGATAGCATAATCAAGAGTCTCCATAACTTGAAAACTTCTTTTCCATTGCTCCACATGGCATCAGGAGCCAGTTCTACCCTCAAAAATGAACCTTATATACTAATTCAAGTTTATATTTCCAGGGACTTGTCCTTAAATCTGTTTTTCCAATCAGATATGAGGAGCCAGAAGATAAAGGTTCTATGGCCCCATCACAATTAGGTATATTCAAGTCTTCTTATTCTACCAATCATTTATTATTAATATATAATATAAATATATATAATATATGAATATACAATATAAATATATAATATAATGTATATTATCAAAAATGACAGAATGATCTCTGTTCGTCTCCAAGGCAAACCATTTAATATCACAGTTATCCAAGTCTATGCCCCAACCAGTAATGCTGAAGAAGCTGAAGTGGAACGGTTTTATGAAGACCTACACGATCTGTTAGAACTGACACCCAAAAAAGATGTCCTTTTCATTACAGGGGACTGGAATGCTAAAGTAGGAAGTCAAGAAACACCTGGAGTAACAGGCAAATTTGGCCTTGGAATGCAGAATGAAGCAGGGCAAAGACTAATAGAGTTTTGCCAAGAAAATGCACTGGTCATAGCAAACACCCTCTTCCAACAACACAAGAGAAGACTCTACACGTGGACATCACCAGATGGTCAACACCGAAATCAGATTGATTATATTCTATGCAGCCAAAGATGGAGAAGCTCTATACAGTCA
>SJYT01035616.1:228130-318147 GCA_006410635.1 Cephalophus harveyi
GGAAACTGGGATGTTGGTTCCCTTTATTATTAGATGTGTATAAGAGACAGGCCGGGAGGGGGCGCCTCAAACTCTGACCCAGGTGTCGGGGTTTGACGTGCCCGTTCCTGCTTAGCATTATCAGCCTGCACCGGGCGCATAGGTAGAGCTGAGGGTGTAGGTGCAGAACCTGGAGGACGATCGGGGTCGCGCAGTGGGGAATCAGGAGGGGAAGAGCACGCAGTAAGCGCGACCTTAGTGGCTTGGGGCACCTCATGCAGCCCAGGGACCAAACCCCTTTTTCCTTTTAGTTTGAGCTAGAAACCTCGTCAGATTCCAGGTTCCCTCATCGGCTCGCAGTCCAGTTCACTGACCGCAAACCTCTCAAATGCCAAAACTCTCGAACCTCAGACCTCTTCTTGAACTCCAAGATCCTTATTCTCCTATCTCACACTTCCTCCGACCCCAGAGCTCTCTTTCGACTTCAGACTCCGCCTTCATCACCACCTCCACCCCCAGCCCCAGCCCCCTACTTCATCCACAACCTGCTTCATTTTGAGGCCGCTTCTTGGACGTCTCTCCTGGGTCGTCGGATCTTTCCCTGGACCACCCTCCTCAACATTTCGCCGACTCCTCTTTCAATCACAATCCCTTCTGGGAACCCTGACCTATTAGCAAGTGTTGAGCTCATGTTAGGATTTTAAAAGCGGGTCTCTAGATGGCATTCTAGCAATCATGATTTAGTTGGCTGGAATGGGGTCTCTGGAACCTGCGTGTTTACCATTATTTAAAGAGTTTTTTATGTGGTTCTGGAAAGGACACTTTGAGAAAAAAGAAATGGTGGTGATGATGATACGGCAGGAATGGGCTGGGGTGGGAGAGGGTAGGGAATGGGTCTATGGGTTCTTCTATTCCGTCTGTGACCACTTACAAACTGTAATCTGGGCAAAGTACCTGATTTCGTTCCGTATGGGTTTCTTCATCTGTAAAATGGAGAGAATAATAGCAGCCGTCTCTGATTGTGAAGATTAAATCGCATATGGAAAGGTTTTAGAATATGGCTTCACACTTACTAAACACAGTAAATGCCATAGTCTTTATCATCATTTCCCTAATCTCGTGGATTCTCATCTTGTCAAACATGATCCAAACACTTCCCACTCTGACAAATTCCAGCTACACCAGAGCTTGCTCTACTACCCAGTTTCCAAGGATGGGATGTTGGTTCCCTTTATTATTAGGCCTCTTGTCCAAATTTCCATTTAACAGTCTATCCGCCTGTCTTCCGGTACTCACAGACAGATGAGAATCACATTTTCATTACCCTTCCCTGGACATGAAGAGAATATCTGCTTTTTCTCATGGTCTCTCCTTTCCACAATCCCTGGCAGAGGGAGGGGGCTGGTTAAGACCTTGGCCACATATCCCCTCCTCCCCCAACCTCAGGCTCCAGGCTTAGAGATGACTTTCAGTTCAGTTCAGTTCTGTCGCTCAGTTGTGTCCGACTCTTTGCGACCCCATGAATCGCAGCACGTCAGGCCTCCCTGTTGATCACCATCTCCCGGAGTTCACTCAGAATCATATCCATCGAGTCCGTGATGCCATCCAGCCATCTCATCTTCGGTTGTCCCCTTCTCCTCCTGCCCCCAATTCCTCCCAGCATCAGAGTCTTTTCCAATGAGTCAACTCTCTGCATGAGGTGGCAAAAGTACTGGAGTTTCAGCTTTAGCATCATTCATTTTCTGAATGTTGAGCTTTAAGCCAACTTTTTCGCTCTCCTCTTTCACTTTCATCAAGAGGCTTTTTAGCTCCTCTTCACTTTCTGCCATAAGGGTGGTGTCATCTGCATATCTGAAGTTATTGATATTTCTCCTGGCAATCTTGATTCCAGCTTGTGTTTCTTCCAGTCCAGCGTTTCTCATGATGTACTCTGCATATAAGTTAAATAAGCAGGGTGACAATATACAGCCTTGACGTGCTCCTTTTCCTATTTGGAACCAGTCTGTTGTTCCATGTCCAGTTCTAACTGTTGCTTCCTGACCTGCATACAGATTTCTCAAGAGGCAGGTTAGGTGGTCTGGTATTCCCAACTCTTTCAGAATTTTCCACAGTTTATTGTGATCTTTAATCCTGTGAAATCCCTTTGAGGTACACCATCTGCCATGCCACCTGTAGACAGGAGAGGGCAGCAGTGTGTTGGGAAACCGCTCTGGAGCTTAAGAGAAGAGCTGGGAGGAGCAAGAGGTACAGGGCTGCCCAAAATTTTGTGTGCGGGACTGGAAGAGGACCGTTTATACTAGGACCGTGTGCCCTTGGACTAGAACTATTTGCCATCACTTAATGGCAAATAGATGGGGAAACAATGGAAAGAGTGATAGACTTTATTTTCTTGGGCTCCAAAATTACTGCAGATGGTGACTGCAGCCATGAGATTAAAAGACGCTTGCTCCTTGGAAGAAAAGCTATGACCAACCAAGACAGCATATTAAAAAGCAGAGACATTACTTTGCCGACAAAGGTCCATCTAGACAAAGCTATGATTTTTCCAGGAATCATGTATGGATGTGAGAGTTGGACCATAGAGAAAACTGAACACTGAAGGATTGATGCTTTTCAACTGTGGTGTTGGAGAAGACCCTTGAGAGTCCCTTGGACCACAAGGAGGTCAAACAGTCAATCCTAAGGGAAATCAGTTCTGAATATTCATTGGAAGGACTGATGCTAAAGTTGACACTCCAATACTTTGGCCACCTGATGCAAAGAACTTACTCCTTAGAAAAGACCCTGATGCTGGGAAAGACTGAAGGCAGGAGGAGAAGGGGATGACAGAGGATGAGATGGTTGGATGGCATCACCGACTCAGTGAACATGAGTTTGAGCAAGCTCCAGAAGTTGGTGGTGGACAGGGAGGTCTGGCATGGTGTAGTCTATGGGGTCACAAAGAGTTGGACATGACTGAGCGACTGAACTGAACTGAACTGAATTTAGGATGTGCTGGGCATGAGATTAGTTGGACAAAGAACAAGAGAGCAGGTGGGAAGGGAGGCTGGGCCAGATGGGGTTCTGCGTAGGCTTCAGGAAGTGGGGGCTGCCTGCTTCCGGGCCTCAGAATCACTCTTGGAATTAGGTACTTAAGGATCCTTCCTGACTTGATGGCTGTTCTGTAAATGGATGGGTGGGAGTGGGCTCTTCTTGGTGGTGAGTGCAGAGAGATGGAGGATCCTGGCTGGTCCCTCCTTTCTGGAGTGGAAGGCATAGAGGGAAGCTGGAGGAATTTGAGCCCAGGTGTCTCTTGATGAAGTAAGAGACTGGAAAGGAAAGAAGGGTGTGACTGATTCCTTCTATTTGCCTAGACTTTATTTCACAAGGCTCAGCTTCAGCCAGATAAGGTGGTAAAAACTTCTGGAGGCAGGAGACCTAGGTTTGGCCCAAGTTATGGTCTTTTTTTCTGGGACTTTGTACAAAGTCCTCCCTTTCCCTGAGTCTACAATTTATGCAATGAAATGGGTTTATTAGCAAAGACTTGGGGCACCTCCTAGTCTTAACTTAATGAATCTTTGCATTTTAGGTCTGGATGGAAATTTGTGGAGGCAAGGAAAGTAAAGAACTCTCCACAGGAGTGGAAGAAAATCTGAGTTTCCTCAGGGTGGCGGTTAGTTCCCAGAGCGAAAGTGTGTCACCCGGAAAGGACCCTACTCCACCTGGCTTTTCTACTCGGTGGGGTGACAGGCTTGTGCAATCAGATCGCGGGGCGGCTCCTCGATGGGCCTGACCAAACTCCGTTCGTTAGCCCAGCTCTTTCCTGCTCATGCCCCGCCCTAACTCAACCCTGCATCTGTAACTCCAAGACCCCACCCCACCCTGGTCACTCCATGGTCCTGCCTCCTCTCCCGTCACATCCAGCCTTGCCACTCCCGGTCACTCCACGGGCCCACCCTCTCTCCTGTCACGCCTGGCTCCTCCCCTTCTGCTTTCCCGCTGCGGCTCCACCCCTTCCGCAAGTAAGCTCCGCCCCATGCCCCAAGCAATGCTCAACTTTGGCCTATGGGTTTCTTTGCTAGACCTGGTCTCAACACCACCAGGCACGGCTCCGCCCCTCTGGGCCTCTCCCTCTTGCACCTGCCTAAGCCCCGCCCCCGCCATCAGGCCACGCCCCTTCTTAAGGCCCCGCCCTCCGGTCGGCCTGTTTTCCGCGCCGGGGCGCCAGCTGCTACCGCCAAGGCGGCTACAGTGTTCGGAACTTGAGGTGATGGGACTTCCCGAAGAGCGGAGCCGGAGCGGCAGCGGGAGTGGGGCCCGGGAGGAGGCTAGAGCCCGGAGCTCGGCGCGCAGCTGGTCTCCGCCGCCCGAGGTCAGCCGTTCGGCGCACGTCCCCTCGCTGCAGCGCTACCGCGAGCTGCACCGGCGCTCCTTGGAGGAGCCGAGAGGTGAGGCAGGGCCCGGGCGGGCCTGAGGGACGTCAGCTAGGAGAGAAGTGGGGGTTCACAGGAGAGGGAGTAATTGGGGGTGTTCCGTCGGGAAATGGAGGTTCCGTGAGGAGATGGAGGTTCCCTTGGGAAATTGGGGAGTTGGTAAGGAGATAGAGGTTCTGTGATGGAAGAATAGCGGTTCTTTAAGGAGATGGAAAAAGGGGTTCCGGGAGGAGGGGGTTCCCTGAGGCGAAGGAGGAAATGTCATTCTGTAGGAAATGAGCGTCTCCTAGGAGTTGGGGGGTTCCTTTGCGACCTGGGGGTTTCGCAGGTTCTGTGAACGTCTGAAAGAGTGAAAATGTCCTGAGAAGAGGAGCGCCTTGAAGGGAGGCGGGCCACGAAGAGAACTTTCTTTACCGCTTTTCAGCCCAGCTCAGCCCGTGCCTCCTGACATCTTTCGCCTGTTAGTCTCCACTGCTGAGGGGCACTCGAGTCCCATCCTGGCATCCCCAAGTTAGTAATGGAGGTCTATTTTTAGTATTTCAGAAATCTCGATGAAGACTACCATGTAGGACTGAACAAGTCACTAAAATATTGTCTTTAAAATAAAAAAAATTAGGGCTGGGATTGTAATAACTCCGTAATTCTGATAGGTAGTGCCATGTCTTTGAGACTCAAGCTGGGTAGGGGTCACAGATGTAGCTGAATTGGAAGGCAGCATGATGCTGGCAGCGGGACATGCATGAACAATCTGGATTTAGATCTTGGCTCTGCCACTCATTTGCTCTTTGGTCTTGAGATTTTAAAACCTGTCTGAAATTCCTTTTCTTTATCTATAAAATAGAGGTAATAATACCTGCCTCGATTTGTTTGAGGGCTAAAATGAATAGTAAGTGCATTACAGAGTGCCTGATGCACAGCAGCTTTCACTAAATAGTGGTTAGTTTGATAACCATAAGAGCAATGTGGATGAAGCAACTATTGAGTAAGCAAGATAAGATTAAATCAGGTGTAGAGCCGTTGATTGCTGCAGGCAATGTCCAAGTTTTAGTGCTCAGACCTCTTTTTTTTTTTTTTTAGGTGTTCTTATAGATATTTGTTGACTAAATTTGTCTATGTAGACTACCCCTTAGGCAAATATTACACTTAATCTTTTAATTGACTCTTGTGGTTGGTAATTCTTTCCTTGTCAGGTTCCTACTCTTTACAAAAGATTTCACAGTAGGCTTCCTTTAATAGGGAAATGAGCCAATATCTTTAGATAAAAACACAATCACATGGAAGTTTCATAAAACACACCTACAACACCACCTGTATCCACCAACTATCCCAGGATTCTGACTTCTGGGATAACACTGTATTTTTGTTGGAATTCTCTAGGAATAAAATATAAAGGCCAATTCATATACTGGCTCTAAAGCAATATCATATCTTCATCTTTCCAATGGAGACTTCCTAGTTGGCTCTTAGAGAGGTGATCTTATCTATAGACTCACTTCCTAATCAGAGTTCACCTTCAGATTAGAAACTCCAGCTTGTTTCCTTTTCTTTCTTTCTTTTTAAAATTGAAGTATAGTTGATTTATAATGTGTTTGTTTCAGGTATACAGTTCAAAGTAGTTCAATTATTTACACATATGTCCATATTCAGACTCTTTTCCCATATAGGTTATCACAAAACAGAGTATAGTCCCTGTGCTATATAGTAGGTTCTTGTTGGTTATCTATTTTATATATATTAGTGTGTGTGTGTGTGTGTGCGCGCGCGCACGCGTGTGCTAAGTTGCTTCAGTTCTGTCTGACTCTTTGTGACCCTATGGACTATAGCCTGCAAGGCTCCTCTGTCCATGGGATTCTTCAGGCAAGAATAATGGAATGGGTTGCCATTTCCTCCTGCAGGAGATCTTCCTGATCCAGGGATTGAACCTGCATCTCTTGCATCTACTGTATTGGCAGGCGGGTTCTTTACCACTAGAGCTACCTGGGAAGCCTAGTACTGTGTATGTGTTAACCTCAAACTTCTAATTTATCCTTCCCCTCCTACCTCAGGCCTCTTTTCACTTCTCTTCCCTCTCTATATTTTTTCCTGTCATGAGTTCATGTTTCCCATGCTTTCATTTTTTTAAATTAAGGTAACATTATTTAAGCTCCCTGTATACAACATTGTATTTCTACTTCTGTGTACACTATGGTGTGATCACCACCAAAAATTTATTTTCCACCCATCACCATACAGTTACTCTCTTTACTCATTTTACCCTCCCCACTTCACCTCTGGTAACCAGTAATCTGTTCTCTGTATATGTGTTTGTTTTGTTTAGTTTGGTTGTTCATTTGTTTTGTTTTTTACGTTGCACATATGAGTGAAAGCATATGGTATTTGTCTTTGAATCTGTCTGAAATGGTAAGTTTTCATTCTTTTTATGGTTGAGTAATATTCATATTACTTCCTTAATGGCTCAGACAATGAAGAATCTGCCTGCAATGCAGGACACCCAGGTTCAATATCCAGGTAAGGAAGATCCTTTGGAGAAGGGAATGGCAACCCACTCCAGTATTCCTGCCTGGAGAATTCCTTGGACAGAAGAGTCTGGTGGGCTACAGTCCACAGGGTCACAGAGGGTTGGACACTTGGAGACTGACACTTTTTTGACTTTAATATTTGTAAATCTATATAGGTAAATACATATCTCTATATATCACATCTTCTTTATCATTCATTTATCAGTGGACATTTAGGTTACTTCCATGTCTTGGCTATTCACTGTAAACATAATAAACATAGGGGTGCATATATCTTTTCAAAATAGTGTTTCTGTTTTCTTGAGAAAAATACTCAGAAGTGAAATTGCTGGATCATATAATAGTTCTGTTCTTAATTTTTTGAGAAATTGCTAAGTGGCTGCAACAGTATGCATTCCCACCAACAATGTATGAAGACTCCAGCTCTCCACATCTTTTTCAACACTTGTTTCTTGCCTTTTTAATAATAGTCATTCAGATGTGTGTGAGGTGATATACCACTGTGGCTTTGATTTGCATTTTCCTAATAACAAGTAATATTGAACATCTTTTCATGTATCTGTTGGCTATCAGTATGTCTTTGGAAAGATGTCTGTTCAGCACCTCTGCTCACTTTTTAATTGGGTTGCTTGTTATTTTGTTGTTGAGTTGTATTAGTTCTTTATGTATTTTGAATGCTAACCCTTTATCCTATATATGATTTGCAAATACCTTCTCCCCAGTGATGAGCTATTACTGTCACAGTAACTCTTTTTGTGTATACTTAGCTTTGTATCCAGGATCTCACTTATGCTCTAGCCTCAAATTTCATAGGTGTGTAGAGCATTTTATTCACATACCTTGATGCTATACCATATTTAACATTACTGTGAGTCAGATTTACCAATTTTCCCTTCCAAATCTGCTCTTCTTCCTAATATTCTAATCCCTGCCAATGGCACTATCCCAAGTCTTATCCATCTGTATATCTTATTTATTTATAGGTTGCTAACTGCTTACTGGGCACAAATTCTGTTTGTTTGATGTCGAGACTATTATCCCCGTTTTTCAGAGAAGGAAACTGACACTTAGAGAGATTAAGTAAATTGAACAATGTCACAGAGGTATTTAGTGGTGGAGCTGAGATATGAACCAACATAGTTTTGATTGCAGAAACTATACTCCCAGTAGCTATGCTAGTCTTCTTCCCTGATCCACAGTCTGCCTTTTATGAAATTCTATCAAATACTCTTTCCAAATATCTCTTAGGTTACCTTTTCTTCCATTTCTATAGACCCTTTTAATTCAAGGGAGCAGCCTTCTAATTGGTTCTCTCTCCCCTAGTCTCACTCATCTCCATTATTTCTGGTATATTTAGAATTATCTAAACACTATTAGACTGATATGGAAATAGCGCTTTCATATGTCACTTCAAAAACTTTCAATAGTTCCCTATTTCCTACAGTTTAAAGTTAAAATTCATTCTTTCTTTCAGAATCTCTGGATAACTAGCCTATCCCACCTTTCTATTCTTATCTTCTGATACTCACTACCACATGCCCCTCATTCTACAACAGACCATTCTTGTTGATATGCTGTATACACAAAAGTCCCTTTCCCATCACCATGGCTTTGCCCGTTCCCTTCTGTTCCTCTCTACCTAGTCAGCCTTCACCAGTTCCACAGAGCATTTCCTGATCATGCCAGTCTATTTTTATCTTTTCTAAACTTCAGTACTTAGAACATATGCTAAAGAACCATCCAGAATTCAACAGCTCCATCATAAAAAAATAAAAGCAAGAACTAAATGTTTATGCATTTCCCTGACATTCCAGTGGTTAAGATTCCATGCTTCCACTGTAGGGGGCACGAATTCGATCACTGGTCATGGAACCATGCTGCCTGTGGCCTGGCGGGCCAGAAAACAAAACAAAACTAAATGATTATAAAACTGAGATTTCTTTACTTCTTGTTGATGGGCATAAATGTGGTTCATATGTGGTTTTACATAATCTGTACCTACCACTGTCACTTAAAATGTATTTTTTTGAGTATACACATATTAAATGTAGTTCTAACAACATGGACTTTAGAGTTAGATCTTATTTTGTATTCAGGTTACTTGCTGTGTGATTCTTGGGAGAGTTTCCTATGTGTCCTGAGCTTCAGTTTTCTCATGTATTAAAATCAAGATCATCAGAGGGCCATATAAAGATTAAATGAAATTAGCTCAATCGTTGGACATTAATGGCATTCATTAAAATGCCAGTTCCCATTTGTTCTTTCATTAATGGCCATTTAGTATCCTATCGTATCACTACCAGTGATTAAAGAGAATTCATCTCTTTAGTTTTCATCAGTTTTTTCATTGTTGAGCTTTAGAGTCGTTTCTAGTTTTACTAATATAAATGGTGTTAGTATAAACATCTCTTGAGTAATCACTTTTTTCCCTGTGGTATTATTTTCTTAGGGTGTGTTTCCCCAAAGTTAGCAGTTGAAAGAATATAAAACATTTTATGACTCTTGTCATGCATTGCCCTGCTGTTCAGTAACATTGTGCTAATTTCTTACAATGCTGATATCATATAATAGATCGGTTTCTAGGGTCACTTGGGCATTGAATTTAATATTTTCTTAGTCTTTGCTGGTCTCAGAGGCATATAATGGCACCTTGGGGTTGATTTGATTTGGATTTCTTTAATTCATTGCAAGTTGTATAGAAAGAAAAGAAAGTGAAGTCACTCAGTCATGTCTGACTCTTTGTGACCCAATGGACTGTAGCCTGCCGGGCCCTTCCATCCATGGGACTTTCCAGACAAGAATACTGGAGTGGGTTGTCAATTCCTTCTCCAGGGGAATCTTTCCGACCCAAGGATCAAACCCGGGTCTCTTGCATTGCAGGCAGACTCTTTACTGCCTGAGCCACCAGGGAATCTGGTAGCAAGATGTATACCATGTGATTTAGCTTTCAGTATATTCTTTTATACTCAAAAATATTTTATGTTTTAGTCTTATTGTTGCCAAAATCTTGTCTCTCTGTACACTAATGCCAAACAGAAATACGGAGACAGAGTTATGGAGGAGAAGGAAAGAATAGCTTTATTACTTTGAAAGGCAGAGGAGGAGCACAGTAGGCTAGTGCCTCAAGAACTATGCCTCCTCCCTGGTGAGAAGGGAAAGGTTATAGTCAGGCAGGAGTATGTGATAAGGATCAAGGCAATAACAGTCTTGTATTCTTTCTTCTGCAAAGTTCAAAGGGGTGGGGTTCCTAACAAGATTGGATGTGTGGAGGGTCTTAGGTGGTCCAGTGTCCTAACCTTGATGAGCCTCTCTGGTCCTTTAATCTTGATGTTTTACTGCTATTCCTCCCTTGATGAGCAACTGTGATGCCATTTGGAACTGAGAGAAGGTCATGGAGGCTGGATTCTTGCCTATAAGAAATGGGGGACAAACAGGCCTGTGTCCCTGGAAGTCCCACAGGGCCCTGCTCAGCATCATTCTCTCTTTAATCAGACTGTATAAACTAAATCATCCAACTTGAACAGGTCACTTTACTATAAATTTGATTTCTTGATATCAGTAAAATGAGAGGCCGATAACCTCCAAATTTCCTTCCATTGTTATGGTTCTAAGTGTCTCTCTCTCTCTCCTCTAGCTTGTGATCCAGTACTTAGATTATCCTAGGTGTTCTGCAACAGCATGTTTAACCTGTTGAGTACCTTTTCTCCAGAGTAACTAGGCAAATGTTTCAATATTGTAAGTCTTCTCTGGTTAAAACCGTACAATGACTTTCCATTGCTCTTAGAAACGGAAACTGTTAGTTGCTCAGTCATGTCCGACTCTTTGTAACTCCATGAGCTATAGCCTGCCAGGCTCCTCTGTCCATGGGATTTTCCAGGCAAGAATACTGGAGCAGGTTGCTGTTGCCTTCTCCAGGGGATCTTCCTGACCCAGGGATTAAACCCAGGTCTCCTGCATTGCAGGCAGATTCTTCACCATCTGAGCCATCAAGGAAGCCTATTGCTCTTAGGCTCAAATTCTCTATGATTAGAAGGATTGCATGTTATCTGCCCAGGTTATGCCTTATTTTCTGCTATTCTTTCTCTTATTCTCAGTGCTTCAGCCTGAGGGAGTTCCTCTTAACGTATACCCATGGTTCTTTTCTGTCCCATAGTAATGTTTTTCCTGGTGGGAGAGTGGAGAAAAATTCCTATTCATCTTTCAGACTTTAGCAACAATGTCTTCCTCAGGACAGTTCAAATCTTGACTTAGTAAATGTATAAGTAGATATCACTAAGTCGTGTCCGACTCTGCAACTCCATGGACTGTAGTCCGCCAGGTTCCTCTCTCCATGGGATCCCCAGTCAAGACTACAGGAGTGGGTTGCCATGCCCTCCTCCAGGGGATCTTCCTGATTCAGGGATTGAACTTGGGTCTCCTGCTTTGCAGGCAGATTCTTTAACCACTGACCCACCTTGGGCAAATTATTTAGCCTCTCTGAGCCTTGATTTTCAAACCAATAAAATAAGAATGAAAAACCCTACCTCCTACGGTTGTGGTAAGAACTAAATGAGATAATGCGTTTAAAGAGTTTAAAAGCCACATCTGGTACTTAGCAAGTAACACTTAGGCAAATAGTAGTAGGAGAAAGAGATGTTCATTAAGTAATTGTTGAGAGTGAATGAACAAATTTTTCCTTGTCATGGAGGCTCTGTGGGTAAAGCATTTCTTCCTTTTACTAATTAGTTCATTGGAAAACTTACTGATTAACTACAATGTACTAGGCATTGTGATAGGCACTGGTTACAGTTTGAATAGATGGTGAAAAATGGAGTGGATATTTTGAGAAGGGAGGGAAGAAACTTGAGTCAAGATTCAGCCCATGGGAGTAAAGATGGTTTAAGAGTGTGGTGGGTGTTAAGATTTGAGAGGTAGAAGAGGGACCCAGGTGATAGGTCCTAGAGTACAGGGCAGAGAAATTGTGACTTGGTGCTATGCATAGAATGGTAAGCTATCTGAGGATAAGCGTGCCTCAGAAGCTAAATGATGTCTGGTCTTCCTTTTCTGTTGTAGAGTTTTGGGGAGACATTGCCAAGGAATTTTACTGGAAGACCCCATGTCCTGGTCCATTCCTTCAGTACAACTTTGATGTGACTAAAGGGAAAATCTTCATTGAATGGATGAAAGGAGCAACTACCAACATCTGCTACAACGTACTGGATCGAATTGTCCATGAGAAAAAACTTGGCGATAAAGTTGCTTTTTACTGGTAACAACACCTATCTTATAGCTTGTGGCAGATAAAAAGTCACCCTGACATTTATATAGCATTTTATAGTTCACAAAGTACCTTAAAAATCCATGCATTTGATGCTTACAACAACCCAGAAGAATAAGCAAAGTATTATTAACTTAATGTCTCAGGTGAGGAAAAATACCTCAAGTTAAATGACTTCCCTAAATTCATGTAACTAGTATGTGACAGAACTGACATTCAAAAGTGTCCTGACTTCTAGTCTAGGGTTTTCGACTTGTAGTTGGAGAAGAACAATGTGGGGGGTAAATGGAAGCAAAAAGGACTATGTTGTTTTCTTATTCTTACTTTGGGAGAAAAGTGGATTTTGGATTTTTCGCTGCCACCACCACTGTTATCATCATTACCTTTGATTGAGCTATATGCCAGATACTGTGCTCTCGTGCTTCACATATATCATCCTATTTGATGCTCACAACAACTAAAAATATATTATTTATTTTCCTCATTTTACATATGTGAAAATGAAATTCTGAGATGTAAATAGATGACTTATTTGAAGTTATATAGCTAGTAATAAGGACTGATACTCATATCCTGGTAGCACAGTTTCAGAGTTTATACTCTTAACCATGACATTATACTATCCTTCTAATTTTTTTTTTTTTTTAATATTTATTTATTATTTTGGTTGCTCTGGATCTTAGTTGAGGCAAGTGGGATCTAGTTCCCAGTCCAGGGATTGAACCTGGGCTTCCTGCATTGGAAGCACAGAGTCTTAGCCACTGGACCACCAGGGAAGTCCCATCCTTCTAATTTCTTATACAAGCCTCTCAACAGTTTTGCAAATTAGGTATTCTTAGCCCAGTTTTATAGCTGAAGAAATGAAGCATGCATCTCTGCTTCACAGTGAATAAGGTCATAGAGTGAGTAACTGGTGGAGCTAGGGTTCAAACCCAAGTCTGTCTGATTCCTTGTTTTTAACACTCAGCCATGCTGACTCCTCCACGGAAACTAAAACCCCCTCTTCCTAGCAACATAGCTTAGAGGAGGTGTTACTAAACTGAACCTGAAATAGGACCTTGAAGTTCCAGTTATTGGGATGTTTCTACCACCAACCATAAGCACTTTGAGAATTAATCTGTTTCTTTTTTAAATGAGCCAGTAGGAGCATATTGGTATTTCATGGATGCATTAAATTTGTAGTCAGTAAAACGTTGCCCAGTTTATGTGATATATTAAGAAAAACCCTAACCTGAGAGATAGGAAATTCAGTTTTTCACTATAACTCTGCCATCCACTTGCTGTGTAACCATAGGCAAGGCATTTAACTCTCTGAGAGTCAATTTCCTTGTCCATAAAATGGGAGTAATATTAAATCCCACCCTTACCTTATAACTGGATTGTTAGGAGAATCAAATATGATTTTGTAAAAGCATTTATTTATTTATTGGGAAACACTGTACAAATGTGAGTGGTCTGTTATCACATTACCATTGCTCAGGTTGGGGTCACTTTGCCACTGAAATTCACATCCATTATGCCTGTTGAGACTCTGTTTAGCTCCTGCCATGAGACTTTATGCTTGAGCTCCAGCTGACACTTGGGCCCATCTCCTAGGTTCCTCAGAGATCAGAAAACCTTTAAAGATCTGGATAGGAGATACTTTTGTCTGAATTTGTCCCCTGGTTTAAAATCAAATGCGTGATGAAAGACTGAAAAGGCACAGGCCAGAATTGTTTATTCAGTGGATATTGCTGCAGAATCCTGAGGCCCTTCTTTCTAGTTCCCCTACCATCTATACTTGAAGAGCCTGTCTTTCCATATGTGTAAAATGAAAGGAGTAGATTAGATTAGTGTTTTCCCAAGAATGCTTTTGGAACCACTAATTATTAGACATATTAGCAGGAACCTTTTTTTTTTTTTTCCCGAGCAGGAGCTTCTTGATTCGTGGGGAAAAAAAAAAAAAAAACAGACTGGGAAGCACTGTATAATAAATTACCTTTCCGGGATTTCTATTGTGTATTGATACAGTAAAGGCTCCAAGAAGTCCTACAGTAAAGATACCTGATTAATTTTAACATGGGATTTCTAAAGTTTATTTGAGCCCCAAACATTTTTTATAGCATGCGATTAACATCACAAGAAGCAGTATTCCATGGAACACTGATTTATGAAGCACTCAATATATAATATCTACATTTACTTCTCGTGCAAAATTCTATAACTCTGTAACAAGACATTTTCACTCCATTTTTACATTGGTCAGTCAACCAATAAGAATTTTAAAGATATTGAGTACTCAGCCCTATGAGTATTCTGGTATAGGGGTAAGAAGAGTGGAAGACAAGTACCACATGGGCCATTATTATTCAAGTCTCAATCTACAAATAAATCACATTTGTTAAAAGAAAGTAAAGTGCAAATATCCCAGATATTTGTTTACTTCCCTTTTTTACCTCTATATTTTTAAAATAATATGCTTATACTGCAATTTCTTTTTTTTTTAAAGAAAGCATTGGCTTCCTTTTATGATAGATGAGAATTCAGTTCTTATATATTACTCCAACTTCTTTCTGTTAATCTCAACATAGTTATACCTCTATTTTTAGTTAATTTAAAATCAATGCTTATTTTAGAATAATATGATTGTATTTCCTTTTATATAAAGGTTTTTGTTTTATTTATCATATACTCAATATTTTTCAAACTATCATATAATTTATTCTATGAAGTTCTCTTTTTCCCCTTGGTCCTAGAGCCTACCTTCTTTCTGCTCTAATTTTTATTAATGTTTTTAAAGTGACATCTTTTCAGTGATTTGCTCCAGTTGATACACTTCTTATGGACCCATACTCTGACTTTCTTTTCAGCCTAGAGATTTAGATAACTAAAGAGGCTTTCTTTTCTTTTTTCTGAGCAAACTCCTGGAAATAGTGAAAGACAGGGAAATCTGAAGTGCTGCAGTCCAAGAGGTCACAAAGAGTTGGACACAACTTAGCAACTAAACAACAACAACAACATAGTGGCATTAGAAGATCACATTTAGGGCATATCTTATATACATACTGAAATAATCTACAAACAAAATACTTAAATTAGCCAAAATAGAACACTATTAAGGAAGAATTTGGCTTTTAACATTTGACTTGACACGTTATAAATATTCATGGAATAATAGTATTTTTAGAATTTGATGTGATTGTTTTGTTAGAATCCATCTAGGCCAACTGTCTTTACAGATGTAAAAGGTTTATGCAGGGATCAATTTATTCATTAAATACTTATTAAGGACTTACTATGTACCAGGCAGTATTCTGAACAAACAAATAAAATCTCTACCCTCTTGGAGGTTATATTCCAGCTTAAGGAGACAGACAAACAAATCAATAAATATATGACAGGTAGTGATAAGTGCTGTAGAAAAATACAAAACAGTTTAAGGAACAAGGAATGACAGTGAAAAATGGGGATTGATATCGGCGGCCCTCTCTGATAAAGGTGACATTTGAGCAGCAATGTGAAGGAAATGCAAAATGTCATGCATATAGTTGGTTTGGGAAAGGAAACTATTCCAGGTACATGGAAGAGTAAGTGTAGAGGCCCTGGGACAGGAGTGTTCTGCTACCTAGTATGTTTGAATACTGGCTAGGAAGTTAGCATAGCTGAAGCAGTATTAGAAAAACAGAGTGATAGGGAATGAGGTCAGCAGGACACTAGATTGTATAGACTGAAAGAGTTGGGTTTTTTTTTTCACAGTGAAATGGGAAACCACTGGACAATCTTGAACATAGAAGTGACAGTGATTTGACTTATGTTTAGAACCTGTCTTTATGTTGAGAATAGACCGTTGAAGGGCAAGATTAGAAGCATGGAGACTTATGAGGCTATTATAGAAATCCATGTGAACAATGATAGTGATTGAAGGTGCTTAGAAGTGGTCAAAATCTGGATCTATTTTGAGTGAAGAGCGCATGGAATTTGCTGACTTGAATTGGATGTAAGGTGTGAAAGAAAAGGGAATCAAAATTGTATTCAACAGTGGTGAGGTCCAGGACTGGGACATCTTGACTATTTTTGGACACCTATGAAAAGATTTTATGCAGGGGAGTGATGTCACAGCTGGGCTCAAGAAGATTAATCTGGATTCCTATGAAAGTGAGAATATAAAGGCAGAGAGCTGAGAGTTTTGTTATTCAAGGTAGAGATGCCTAAACTGGGATATTGGTTGTGGGAATGGAATTGAACAATAAATTTTTACAGTAATTTAGAGGAGAGAAACCGATATAGGTAACTGGTTGTATAGATGCAGGAGAGACAGGCAAAGAAAGTAAGAGAAGAGTAAATTGTTCCCTCAGTCTTTCTAGCACTTTACCTCTTTCAAAGGCACATAGTCATCTGATCCAAAGGCTAAATTTACCCTCTAGACAAGACTATGGTTTCAACCTCTCTTGTACTTTCTTCCCCCTACCATGACAGGTAGGGGTGTTAGTGGGGATTTATGTGTATATGTATGAGAAAAAAAAATCAGTGACAAAGTTATTAGAATAGTCATTCATAGAGAGATAGTCAGTGAGGGACATTAGAGGTGGCTTTGAGAGTGGGGCCTGACTAGTTAAAGGGATACTGGCAAACAGAGAGAGATTGAGGATTAAGTAAAGGGTTTCTGAGGAGAGGGTAGAAAGAGAGGTTGGTGGTTGTTTTTCTGGTGATTTATACAAGCTGCTCAGTCTCTAGGTTATTCCAGGAGAGGAGCCCAATCTCTCAAGCCCCCAGAATTTGGTTTAGTCCATTCCTTCTACTTTTTGCTTTGGATTGCCTCTGGCTATCATTGTCTCTGAACTATCTCCTACCTCAGTCTCAACTGAAGTCTCTTTCCACAGGCTCTGGCTATTTTTCAATGCTTCCTTGGAAACTTCTGAGAAGCAGGTGTCTTTAAGAGTGACCTCAGAGCAGAGGCTCTGCTTTCAGGATCCCTGTATGTTCCCAAATATGAATTCGAAAGTATGTTATTTAGAGCTCTCCAGATCCTGGTGGGGTATGAGTGAGTGTGTGTACTTGAGAAGATGGGGATGGTTGAAAAGAGATGAGCCCATGGTCTGACAAGGAGAAGACTCAAGGTGACACGGAAAACCACAGCTCTAAAGTGTGTTGTCTTAGCATTCATGTCCAAGGACTCTATTCATTATCTAGGTCCATGACCTGGAGTTCATTTCAGTGAACTTTTTTGTTCTCTATCTATATCTTCACTAGTTTCACAATAGTGTATTTACTTATTAAAATATACCATTTGACCTTTGAACAATGTGAGTTTAAACTGCATGGGTCTACCTATAATGCAAATATTTTTCAACAGTAAATTCTACAGTACTGTGTGATCTGTGGTTGATTGAATCAGCAGATATGGAGGAATCAAGGATATGGAGAGGCAACTGTAAGTTATAAGCAGATTAACCCCCATGTTGTTCAAGAGTCAACTGTACTTGCTAAGGAAAAACATTCATTGAGAAGGAAGATGGCCTCAGACCATTCCCTTCCTCTTTCTGGGCCTTCCCTTTGTGGAAATGATGGGAGGTGAACTACCGATACTCTGCAATGCCCCTTCCTGCACTGATGTGTCAGGATTCTATGACTGTGTTAAGAGGAAGTGGTTCTTAGAAGTTCTATTGCAACCTGTAGTGGCTCTGTGGTGACTCAGTAGGCAGGCTGGTCTTCTGTTGATACAGTGAAGAAAAGGAGGATTTTAGAAGGTTTGGAGTGAAGAGGCTGAGGAAGAGTCTACTCCCCTTGCCTGGTAACATATAGCACAAATACTTTAAACTAATGGGAGATATGTGGGGAAATAACTATGCTGGGAACAGTCTGTCTCCACTTGAATCAGATGGGCAGATTGTGGAGGAGGGCAGGGGGATTTCATGTTTAAGGTGTATCATTAATTTTCTTCTCTTACTTTTCCCTGAGTTTTATGACCATTGATGCCTTAAAGAGCAATAAGTGGTGAAAATGAAACAAGTAGGCTGTGCTGTCCAAGACATTAGTCACTTTTTGGAAGTAGGTGGGATCT
The DNA here is from genome assembly GCA_006410635.1 of Cephalophus harveyi. NCBI lineage: Eukaryota > Metazoa > Chordata > Mammalia > Artiodactyla > Bovidae > Cephalophus > Cephalophus harveyi. The sequence continues at coordinate 246,338 of SJYT01035616.1, forward strand.
GAATAACATGTATAATAATAATAAATAGAATATGTTATATATTAATATATTATTATATGTACTAACATATGTAACAATAAGTGTGTAATAACTGGAGACTGTCTTGAGGTCTGACACAAGTGTCCTGAGCCACGTCAACTACCTGTGTTTGTGTCTGGGCTGACTTCTGATACACGTGTATTGAGTAAATATTTAATGAAGAGAACGACTTTAGATAATGCCTTTTTTCTGAGCCTTCATAATCTCACTATAAACAGAGGTAAACAGGATACTTGCTAAAGTTACTTCTGTCACTGATCATCAGAATTTCTAACACAAATCTAGGGAACTGCAGTGGCAAGGCAGCAAGGAGGAAAGTTGGGGAAAGGGGAGGAACCCAGTACTGGCCTCTTGCCCTTGATGAGAGCTGGTAGTTAGGTAGGGGCACAGGTTCTTGCCTTAGGGCAGCCTCACATTTACAACAGTAAATACAGAAGGCTTAGAGTTGTCTGCCTTTTCCTGGATTTGGTATGAAAGAGTTGGGTCACTGGTAATGATACTTAGTGTTTGATAATCATACTTTGAACCTTTATGAGAATTTGAGACTCCCAGACCTTTGAGGTCCACTTTCTGTACAAAGCAGGAGTTGTAACCCCTGATTCTTCATTCCCAACAATTCTCATAAGTGATCATTCTGATTCTGGAACACTACAGAGTTAACACCACAGAGTTAACGCAATACCTATCATCTTGTTAGGCACCTCTGTTACAAAATTCTTAGATATATTCCCTCCCTATAACTTTATCCCTACTTATGCTCTTCCCATGGTCTTAATCCTATGTTCTGAGGTCACATAGAATAATCCTATTCTTGTTTCTATGAGACATCTCTTTAGGTATTTGAAGGCAGTTATTATATCCCTTTGCCAAGCTGAAGGTAGGAATCTAAATCTAGAAGATGCCTTGAAGATGCCTTCCATTGTTTCCCCATCTACTTGCCATGAAGTGATGGGAGCAGTTGTCATAATCTTAGTTTTTTGAATGTTGAGTTTTAAGCCAGCTTTTTCACTCTCCTCTTTCTCTTTCATCAAGAGGCTCTTTAGTTCCTCTTTGCTTTCTGCCATAAAGGTTGTATCATCTGCATATCTGAGGTTATTGATATTTCTCCTGGCAAAGAAAGAACTTAGTGCTTGGCAAACAATATATTAGCTATTTTTATGATTATGCCAAAGTCTCATTCCTAAAACAAAAAAGAGCAGAGCTGATCTGATTGAAACATAGATTGAAGGACAAGAGCCACATTCTGTTGGCTTCTTTACCTTGTCATTGTGGTCCCTGTGAGATATGTGGGTGGAACCTCTGGGGATTTGCAAAACTCAGTTTGGAAACCCCTGATCTAGTCAGTGCCCTTGTTTTATGGATGAGGTAATCTTAAAGTTCCTTGTATATTATAGTTTCTGGAACAACTCTATCATGCATGTTGGTTTCCTGTAGACTTTCTCTAGTTGGCCACTATCACTTATTAAGTACTCTACCTATAGTATGCCTTGGACAGGGAATTACTACCATTCTTTGCTCTGACCTTGCATAGCTAAGATCACATTAGACCCATTGACAGCCATACTCTACCACTCAGTCTCCCATAATGCCCAAGACTTTTCTATTTGTTCTAATAATAAACTATGTCTCGTCCTCATTGTATGTGTATAATTGTTCCCTTGTTTTTTTGAACCTGGGTATGGTTCACAGCAATACTTGACAGATGAGGAACTTAAGGCTCAGAGTGGAAGTGACTTGGCCAGATCACATAGCAGTTGAACTTGTTCTAGAGAGAACACTTACATTCTTTGTTATAGACACTATGCTTCTCCTTTCACAGACCTAGCTCCTCCAACTGTCACTTATTTAGCCAGTAGTTTACTTAGATGGTTTAGGATTGGCTTAAGCAATGTTGACTGCAATTTATAATGATAATTTTTAAGGCTAAACACATTAAAGGGCAAACCTCAAGGAAGTAAAATCCTTTTCTTAGCTGGGATGTGTTCATTCATCCATTCATTAAACAACTTTTAAAAACTGAATATCTACTATGTATAGTCTGCATGGGGCTTCCCAGGTGGTGCTAGTGGTAAAGAACCCACCTGCCAATGCAGGAGATGTAAGAGATGTGGGTTCGATTCCTGGACTGGGAAGATCCCTTGGAGGAGGGCATGGCAACCTATTCCAGTATTCTTGCCTGGAGAATCCCACGAACAGAGGAGCCTGGTGGGCTATAGTCCAGAGGGTCACAAAGAGTTGGACGCAACCGAAGCGACTTAACACAGCACGGCACATAGTCTGCATACTACCTTGAGAATAGTGGGTGGGAGGCACAGGGTAATAGCAGGGGAACCAGTAAGGGGGCATGACAGCAATTGAGATAAGATATGATAATGGAGATAACAGTAGAAGCTGTGAAAAGTGGTCAGAATTTGAAAAGTTTTTTTGTATGTGTGTGCCATGCTGTGAGGCTTATGGGATCTTAGTTCCCTGAGACCAGGGATTCAACCCAGGCCCTCAACAGTGAGAGCATCAGAGAATTTCTCAGATTTTAGAATTTGTCAATATTTTGAAGGCAGAGAGAAGCAATAGAATTTGCTGATGAACTTGATGTGGGGGTATAAGAGAATGGAGTCAAGAAATAAAGGTTTTTTTTTTTGGTCTGAGCACTGGAAAAATATAATTTCCATTAGTTGAGTTGGAGAAGAAACCAGGAGGAAAAGCTTTGAGGAAGGATCAGAAATTTGTGTTCATATACAGCTGTAAAATTGCAGCTGTGACATGTGTTCAGTTCAGTTCAGTTCACTCGCTCAGTCGTGTCCAACTCTTTGCGATCCTGTGAATCGCAGCACGCCAGGCCTCCCTGTCCATCACCATCTCTCGGAGTTCACTCAGACTCACATCCATCGAGTCAGTGATGCCATCCAGCCATCTCATCCTCTGTTGTCCCCTTCTCCTCCTGCCCCCAATCCCTCCCAGCGTCAGAGTCTTTTCCAATGAGTCAACTCTTCACATGAGGTGGCCAAAGTACTGGAATTTCAGCTTTAGCATCATTCCTTCCAAAAAAATCCCAGGGTTGATCTCTTTCAGAATGGACTGGTTGGATCTCCTTGCAGTCCAAGGGACTCTCAGGAGTCTTCTTCAACACCACAGTTCAAAGCCATCAATCCTTCGGCTCTCAGCTTTCTTCACAGAATTGGTGCTAATACTTACATACTCACACATATTACACACGTCTAAGGGTATTATTAGGCTGAAGGATTCAGGACTGGCAGCCACACATGACTTCTATTCTTTCCAAAACGTCCTTCTTTCCTCTGATGAGCGTAGCCTCTTTTCTCAAACTTGGCTCAGAATCCACGGTTTCTAGGAAGGGTTTTGTGATTGATCATGCTTAAGTTATTTCTTTGCATCCTTTTTGTTAATTTCCTACTTCTGCGTTTTCTTGTTCCCCTTGGTTGCTGTTTCCCAATATTGGCCTGATATGGTGGGTGGTTTAGATCTCTCTAATTAGAGATTTTAAGCATCTGAAAGTAAGGAATAATCTCTTACTCCCTGACTTTCGTAATTTGGCACACAGAAGGCGCTGACCATTGGGTGGCCACTCTGACGAAGATCATCCATTTCCAGTCCTCTGTGGCTTGGGAGTTTAGTAGGTAAAAAGTTTTGAAGTAGGGGAAGAACCTTTAGTCTAGGAACCTCTCCAACTCTTCTTTACCTACAGAATAAAATTTAAACTAAACATTTGCGGCCCTATATATGTATGAGCCGTCTCTAGCCTGTATTATTAATCTTTAAAGTTTTGAAACATTCTTAAACTGATAGAAAAGTTACAAATACAGCTCTTTCTCAGTTGCCAGGGCCTGTATTTAAGCAGAGGCAGGAATGTGGAGCTGACAGGCCAGTGGCCTGGTGCTGGGTCTGTAGCAAAATGTGACCTGTTGATAACCCTTTAAATCCCACTTCAACCAAGAGGTGAAGTTAGTCAGCGAATCTGGGGCTCTGAACACACATGGAGTCTGGAGGGTCAGCTTTTCTCTGGCCAAGAGCTGCTGCTGCACACCTCTATTTGAAAGCAACACCTTGCTGCAGTGACTCATCTGCATCCAGGGGCTGCACAAGGGCAAGGTAAAGCTGGATTACCTGGGCCTGACTGTCAAGGGTTTTTTGGAGATGTCTTCATGCTTGCCTTGGCTGAGTCCATCCACCTTGCCTGAGTGCTGATCTGCCAGCACCATATCAGAGTCTGTAAGCGGGTAGTGAACATAGAATCCTTCATTGTCTGCGAAGCCTCCCAGGAAGACATTTGTCTTTTCCCCCTTTATCCTTACCAGGAGGCCTCATGAAGAGGAAGGAAAAGAACGGCCAACCTGGGGCTGGACCTGGCAATAAAGAGCAAGTTTAAGCTTGTCCATTACCACCTGGACTGGTGAATTGTCTAATTTTCTAGTCAGATAATAAAACAGGATCAACACTTAAAGAGAAAAAAAAAAGGAAAAAGGAAAATTGTATATACAATACAAATAGCTTTTTTCTTGAACCATTTGAGAGTAAGATGCAGACCTTGAATAGTGTACATTTCCAACAAAGACTTTCTCCTGTGTAACTGTAATACAGCTATCAAAATCAGGAAGTCAATACTGATCCACCATTATTATCTAATCTTCAGATTCCACGGAAGTTTTGACTGTTGTCTTAATAATATCCTTAATGGTAGAAGGATCTAGTTCAGAATCACACATGACGTGCAGTTGTCGTCTTTTTAGTCTCCTTCAATCTAGAATAGTCCCTTAGTCTTTTCTGGATTTTCATGGCCTTGACATTCTATCATTTCAATCTTATAGGCTACAAAATACAGCTTAAGGGTCTAAATTGAATTGGCTGATCTTTCATTTTATACCAGTGATTGAGATTTAAAAAAAATTATGAATTTCTCAGCAAGGACTTCCAAAGAGTTGCCAGTTTAAAATTGTATGAAGTAAGGGTTGCTGCTTCTGCTGCTGCTAAGTCACTTCAATTGTGTCCGACTCTGTGCAACCCCATAGATGTCAGCCCACCAGGCTCCACCATCCCTGAAATTCTCCAGGCAAGAACACTGGAGTGGGTTTCCATTTCCTTCTCCAATGCATGAAAGTGAAAAGTGAAAGTGAAGTCGCCCAGTCATGTCTAACTCTTCATGACCCCATGGACTGCAGCCTACCAGGCTCCTCCGTCCATGGGATTTTCCAGGCAAGAGTACTGGAGTGGGTTGCCATTGCCTTCTCCAAAATAAGGGTACCTTTGTGCAAATTCATACATTGAATTAGAGGTAAACAGTAATCTAGGTCTAGTGACCCAAATATTTACCTGAGGGTATTGTTAATAATCCAGATTCCTGGATCCCACCCAGCCTATTGAATCAGAATTTTCAGAGGATAAGATTTCTGACTTGTATTTTTTAAATTTCCTTACAAGTTTTTGATATGGTGGGCAGTGGCAGGATCTCTTTGAAAAGTAATTATTTATGTTAGTGATCTAATACCCAGAAGAATTTTGATTTGTAACTCTTCATACATTTTAAAGTTCAGATTTAAACATTTTATCAAAAGATTAAATAACTGCAAAGAATCTAATTTCTAATGTGTTTTTATTGTGTATATATATATATTATATATCTTTTTCAAAATCTTGAAGCTGCACATTTAGCTCATATAATTTATAGATAATGTTCATCATATAACCTAATTTGTACAGACAGTTCTGTTAACATGTTACTCCTTTCAATATTGATTTCTTATAGAAGCTCTCTGGTTTGCTTCCTTGGGGCTCTCCCTCTGAATTTATGCATAAATTGTCCCTTTGTTTGGCACTCTAGAGGTTTTTTTTTTTTTTTTTTTAACTTCAGCATTGTATAGGCATAATAAAGTTTGGGATAAAAGAGAGACATGGCATTTTTTTGTAAAGTGGGAGAAAGAAAGTGGGAAAGGAAAACCAACTTAGATCACTGTTAGGAAAGAGTATGTATGAAAGTTGAAACTCTGGACACTTACTCTCTTAAAACTTTTCCTGCTCAGGTACCCATGCTGCTGTTGCTGCTAAGTCGCTTCAGTCATGTCCGACTCTGTGCGACCCCATAGACGGCAGCCCACCGGGCTCCCCGATCCCTGGGATTCTCCAGGCAAGAACACTGGAGTGGGTTGCCATTTCCTTCTCCAATGCATGAAAGTGAAAAGTGATAGTGAAATCGCTCAGTCGTGTCCGACTCTTAGCGACCCCATGGACTGCAGCCTACCAGGCTCCTCCGTCCATGGGATTTTCCAGGCAAGAGTACTAGAGTGGGATGCCATTGCCTTCTCCACAGGTACCCATAGGAATAGAGTACTATACCTTAAAAATTACTAATTTAAGCTATATCTACCTAAATAGCAAAGAACTATTGACATGAATCTTTTTGCATGTGTCTGTTATACTTGAGAGACTTGTACATGTAGTGTGTTGTCCCTGGTGGTTCTTCCCACTCGCTTTTTCTAATCTAGGCATATTCTTATCTAAGGCAGCATTCCAAATACAGTGGTAATAAAGAGCTGAGAGGGCTGCCCTCATTCATTTATTTTAGGGGAGACTAGCATGATAGGAACAACTGGATGATAGGAATGAGTATGATTTTCCTCCTGTAAGAAGGCATGTAGGCATCGGGAGAAAGGTTACTTTCTATACTAGCCCAGGCCTGCCTTCTAAACAGAGACGATGTGTAGAAACCAACTGGCACCAAAGCCACTTTGGCCAAGGGCAACAGGCGCAAGGTCTCTGGCTCAAGTCCTAAAAATAGCTGGCAGGAGAACAGGGTGTATTAATAGCTCAGATTGCAAAGCATGTGTCCCATAGCCTGAACCTCATATTCAGGGGCTTCTTCCAGTCTCTTTCATGGCATAGAGTCCAGGATTGAGTCCACTGTAAAGGCTCAAGAAACTTTTCTAGATATGTTTCCAAATCCCATTCCACAAGTTTTAAACTTTTCCCCTCTGTCTACCATTTCCCCCTGTCTGTTTAGCATCTGTCTTCTTCATTTGTATCCTCTATAATCCCCTCTTTCCTTCCATGTTTCCTCACTCTGATCAGCCTAGATCTGGCTGATCATGTAAGCAGAGAAGTTTATTCATTCATTCTTTTAGCCACTCATTTCATAGTTATGTATTAAGTGCCTACTATGTGTCAAACTTTATGCTAGGCACTGAGGAGGAAACAGATAAAAAGATATCCTGTCTGCCTTTAAGAAACTCATAATCCAGTGAGGGAAACAAGTATATACTATGACTATGATGCTAAAAATAAAATAAATAAATGCCAAGTCTTTAGGTAAATAGAGACAGTATGAATGATTGAACAGTATGAATGAATGAATAGTGCTAAGGTACAATCTTTCAGGAAAGAAAGATTTGTAAAGATGTCTATTTTTTCCAAATTATTCTGTGTGCTTATTGCAGTTCCAGTCAGAATTGGAATAAGTTTTTTAAATTTGAGATCTAATTCATAACATAAAATTTGCCCATTTAAAGCACACCTCAGTGATTTTTGGCATATTCACAGAGTTGTACAAACATCATCACAATCTATTTTAGAATATTTTCACCACCCCAAAAAGAAACCTCATACTCATTAGCAATCACTCTTCATTTTCTTCCAACTTTCCTTGCTGTCAGGCCTAGGCAATCACTAATCTATTTTTTGTCTCTATTCTGGACAGTTCATATGAATGAAATCATACAATATATGACCTTTTGTGTCTAGCTTCTTAAACTTAGAATAATCTTGTCAAGGTTCATCCATGTTGTAGCATGTGTCAGTACTTTATTCCTTTTTATACAAAATAATACTCCATTGTATGGATATGCCACATTTTATTTATCCATTTTTCAGTTGATATATACTTGGATTGTTTTCACTTTTTGACATCATGAATGATGCTGCTGTGAATCTTTGTGTACAAGTTTTTGTATGGATGTATGTTTTCAGTGGAGAAGGCAATGGCACCCCACTCCAGTACTCTTGCCTGGAGAATCCCATGGACGGAGGAGCCTGGTGGGCTTCAGTCCATGGGGTCGCTGAGTCAGACACGACTGAGCGATTTCACTTTGACTTTTCACTTTCATGCATTGGAGAAGGAAATGGCAACCCACTCCAGTGTTCTTGCCTGGAGAATCCCAGGGATGGCGGAGCCCAGTGGGCTGCCATCTGTGGGGTCGCACAGAGTCGGACACGACTGAAGCGACTTAGCAGCAGCAGCAGCAGCATGTTTTCAGTTCTCTTGAGTTATTATAGTTTTACTAAAATCCATGCTTGGTGGACTTTAACCCCACAGTTCTCAGGACTCCTGCACTTTGATTTTCTTCTTTCTGCTAATCCTGGGTTTTGGAAACATCTCTCTCCTTATATAGGCCAGTTCATTTAACAGGAGAATGCCCTGAGGCATATAGACTCTAGAGCTAGCCGCAGGTGACTGTTAATATTTAAAATAGATTAAATTAAAAATTCAGTTCCCCCAGAACATTTTAAGTGTTCAGTAGCTATATGTGGCTTGTGGCTACCATATTGAATAGCTCTGCTTTACAATAACAGTGCTGCTAAGTGCTAAGTAACCTCCAGGCCATCACTTCCCATCTGTGCATTTGGTTTCTCATCTGTGAATAAGAGTGGTGAACATCAAAAGCCCTATCTTCCTCTGGCATTCTAAGTGATTTATGATTCAGTCTTTGGTATTTGCCTCCTCCCACCTCCTCCTCCAGCCCTTTTCCTTGTTTAGCCAGGAGTATCCAGAGGGAACATTAAGCTGCTAATGTGTCAAGCTATGTTGCTCCCACAGCCCGCTCCCTTGGTGAATGGGAAAGTGACTTGAGGATATACTTATGTCTAAGTGCTTCAGATTTGTGCAGTTCTTTATGGATCATAGAACACATTATTTCTTAATTTTCCCAAATCAAAGAATCTCAAAACTGGAAGGGTCTTAAAGGTCATCTGAAAGTTCACTGAACATGAATCACATGGATTGCTTATAAAATGAAATTCCAAGGACCCCACTCCCTCAAGAATAATCAAATAGACAACAAGGTTTCCCTGTTCCAACCTGCACAAACCTACACTTCTGGACAACTCTGGCATTTAGAAAAAGTGTTAATCACTCAATTGTGTCCGACTCTTTGCAACCCCATGGACTGTAGGCCACCAGGCAACTCTGTCCATAGAATTCTCCAGGCAAGAATGGAGTGGGTAGCAATTCCCTTCCTCAGGGGATCTTTTTGACTCAGGGATTGAACCTGGGTCTCCCTCATTGCAGACAGATTCTTTGCCATCCGAGCCACCAGGGAAGCCTGACATTTGGAAAGGCTTTCTTTACATTGCACTCTCCCAATTGACCTAGCTCTTCCAATTATAGTTACAAAATACTAATTTGTTTCTTTCCCATAATAATCCTTCAGGTTCATTCATTCATTCAGAAAGTTATTTATTGAGCACCTGTTATATACAAGGTTCTTTGCAAGGTGTTGGGGATTCAGTAGTGAAGACTAACTTGGTCTCTGCTTTCAGGAAGCTTACAGTCTAGTAGGCGAGACAGACAATTAGCAAAAAATCCCAAAAAACAGTAAATAAATAAGACAATTACAAATTGAGAAAAATGCTATAAAAATTAAACAATTTTGTGATGAAGAATGTCAGGAAGGACTGATGCTGGTCAGTGATGGAAAGCATCACTAGGGAAGTGACAGTGAAACCAAGATCTGAAACATGAGGTAGAGCAAACCATTTGAAGAGTTCAGGAAAAACAGTAAAAGACCATGGCATGTTCTCTCAGTCAGAAGGCTAATATGTTTGGAGTCTGGTAAGTAAAATGGATGGAGAAGGCAATGGCAGCCCACTCTAGTACTCTTGCCTGGAAAATCCCATGGATGGAGGAGCCTGGTGGGCTGCAGTCCATGGGGTCGCTGAGAGTTGGACACAACTCAGTGACTTCACTTTCACTTTTCACTTTCATGCATTGGAGAAGGAAATGGCAGCCCACTCCAGAGTTCTTGCCTAGAGAATCTCAGGGACGGAGGAGCCTGGTGAGCTGCCATCTGTGGGATCACACAGAGTAGGACACGACTGAAGTGACTTAGCAGCAAGCAGAATGGAACAATGGCACATAATGAGTTGGAGAAGATACTGTAGCCTGGTTTGTGTTTATAATAGATCATTTTGGTTTATGTATAGATTGGAAGGGGGCAGGAGTGTAGTGGGAGGCCAGCGTGACGTCACTGTGGTCATCTAGGCAAGACATGAAGGTGGCTCGTACTATGGTGGTGGCAACAGAGATACAGGTGTTTGAGACTTACTATCAGGTTTCTCATTATATTCTTACCTCCAGGCTAAACAGATAAGTCCAGTCTTCCTTTTATAACAGTTTTGACTCCTCTCATCTGGGTACTTCTCCCCTGGAAGACCTAACTCACTAGGTTAGATCCTGCCTTCTGATGCTTCTGTGAGGAACCCAGTTTTCCCCATCTATTTTTTTTTTTTTCTCAGCTCTTTCCTCCTATTTTGTGCTTTACTCTTCTGCTAGTTTAGGGAACTAAAATCTCCAATTCAATGACTATCCTCATACAAAGAGAAAGAGCTCTCCAGTCTTCCCTTGTCATTAATTAGTTGTAAGTTTTTCACTGATTTGACCATGAACCTTAAGTATTTACTGTGCCAACTGTGCTTAGAGAAAACAGAAAGGAAGAAGACACACTTCCTTCCCCTCAAGAGCCCAGAGTATAATGGAACAGTAAGGCCCCAATAAATGTAATACAAGGTAGAACCAATAGATCACAAGGAAAGAGAGATAAAGGGACTTGGAAGGAAGAAAAAAATTTCCACTTTGAGGTAGGTGAGAAAAAAGAGAAATTAGGGAAGATTTTCTGGAAGATGTTACCTTGGAGTATCTGGGACTGGGGGTAGACAAGTGCTTTTTTATATGGCGTGGTCAAGGATGACCTCACTGAGAAGCCAACATTTGAGCAATAACTCAAAAGATAGGGGATAAATCATGTGGCTCTCTGGGGGAAGAATACTCAAGTGGAGGGCAAAAGTTCTGAGGTTAAGTGTGATCGGTGTTGCCAAACAGTAAGGAGGCTATGTGGCTGGAGCAGAGAGGTGGGGAGAGGAAGAGAGAATGGGAGTATTTGAGGACAGAGAGATAATGAGGAAATCATGTAGTAGGTCAGTTTGAGGACTTTTACTCAAAATGATATGGGATGACATCTGAACATTTTGATCGGAGGAATGGCATGATCTGACATACTTAATGGTGACTTTGGACTATGATGGTAGTAGATGTGAAGGGAAGTAGTCTAATTCTGAAGATATTTTGCATCAGTAATGGATAACAGTGAATATGGAGAGTGTAAGGATAAGCTAGTTGTAGAAGTTTTGCTTAAAAAAAAGATTATATACCTTGAGCTGTCCCATACCATGTGGCTTCCAGGTGAAAGGGAAGTAGCTGGGTCTGCTGCAGGGTTCCCAATCTGTAGCCCATCAGCTAAATCTTTCATTAATAGTTTTGTTTGACCACAGTGTTTAAAGTTAATTGCATCAAACTTAAAAATTCAGAAACAGATTCCAGGTCACTCTTGAAAAACTGAAAAATTGGACAGTATCAAGACCTTATTCCCACAGGGCAAAAGTTAATAGGCACTACATTTAAGTGTTAGATGCCTCCTCTTTCCAGTGCATGTATTCTCAAGTTTTCCAGTCCTCGCACCTCCCTATTTTTCCCCCTAAAACTAAGTGTCATTGTGCACATGCTGCTGTTTGCTTTTTTCTTTTTATTTTTTTGATATAGTAAAATATTTTACTTATTTTATTCAAATTTTAAAATTATGAAACATTCCAAATATATAAAATGTAGAGATTTATATTATAGGCACTCACTTAACATACTGATATTTCACCTAGTCTTTTAAATTATTTATTTATTTATTAAAATTTTATTATTTTTTTATTTTATAATATAAATTTATTTATTTTAATTGGAGGCTAATTACTTTACAATATTGTATTGGTTTTGCCATACATTGACATGAATCCACCACGGGTGTACATGTGTTCACCTGCTGCTGCTGCTAAGTCACTTCAGTTGTCTTTTTTAAACTGAAGTATAATTTGCTTACAATATTGGTTTTAAGTGTATAGCATAGTGATTCAATATTTTTATACATTACAAAAATGATCATGAAAATAAGTCTAGTTACCACCTGTCACCATACAAAGTTGTAGTATTATTACTATATTTTCTATGCTATATATTATATTCACAAGACATTTATTTTATAGCTGGAAATTTGTACCTCTTAAGCTCCTTCACCTGTTTCACCCATTCCCCACTCTCCTCTGTCCCCAGCAACAACCCCAGATCTATGAATCTGTTTCTGTTTCATTATGTTTGTTTATTTTTAGAGTCCACATATAAGTGAAATCATAGGGTGTCTGTCTTTCTCTGATTTACTTCATTTAGCATATATCCTCAAGCCTGTCTATATTATCACACATGGCAAGGTTTCACTCTTTTCTTATGGCTGAGTAATATTACATTTTGGGGGTGTGTGTGTGTCCCCATGCACATGTGTGTGTGTGCATGCGTGTTCCCTCCCCTCTCCCAACCATCTGGGGCCCCACCCGGGTGTGTGTCAGAGAAAGAAGACACTGGAAGGAGTAAGGTGCCTATATCAATAATGTATAACTTGAGCACAGAGCCAGGGAGAGAGATGTACACTTTGTGTGTGTGTGTAACTGGAAGTGGGCTCAAGTAAGCTGTTCTTGTGTTCTTGTATAGGTTTGTTCTTATCTGTGCCTGTGCACCTTCTATGTACCAGTCTCTATTCTAGGTATTGAATCTCATTGCTAGGGATGTAGCAATGAACAAGAGAGACAAGGTCATTGTTATCATGGAGTTTATATTCCAGTGAAAGATACAGATAATACACAAGTGAATAAAATACATGAGCTAATTTCAAATCATAGAAAGTTCCACAAAGAAAATGAAACAGAATAATGTGATAGAGAGTTTCTGGAAGGTGCACATAGGTAGATACATAAGTGTGTAGTGCATATACTTGCAGATGGGCCCATGTTCGAGTCCTATATCCATATATTAATGCTGTTTGTTCCTGTGTGTGCAAATGAGCAGTTCCTATGTCTGCAATGTTTTTTATATTAGTATACATGTTTTTATGTATGCAGGGGTACACAGGTCAGCATACATATGGGGACACATATGCATGGGTGTGAGGTGTATGTCAGCATTTAGCTGTAACTAGAGACGTTCCCGTGTGCCACTTGTCAGTGAGCCAGTTAAGGAAGTGACTTTTTCTGCATCCGGCATTCAGGGCCATTTGCCAGCTTCCTCTCTCCCAGTTCCTTCCCACTTTAAACAGCTCTATGCTTTTCTCCTCTCAGCCCTAGGAAGGTGAAGCCAATGAGAGGGTAGTAACTAACTCATTGAGCCAGGAGCTGGAAAGAAGCTGATAATCTTCCGTAAAATCGCCAAAGACCTGGCTTCCCTACTAGTCTCTGTCCTTCACACTATGAGGAGAAACAGCCCTGACTTGAAGTCAGAAGACCTGAAGATCTATTCTTGGCTCTGCCACTTATTACTGTGACCTTGATAAGCTCCTACCTCTCTCTGGGTTTTAGTTACCTCCTTCATAAGTTCTCTGGATGGTAAGGAAGGAGAGGAAGCACAGTGATCTTTATGGAGGGCTACATGGTGCAGCCCAAAGGAGGTGGGAAGGCATTCTGAGCTGGGGCATTGGTGTGATTAAGATTGTGGAAGTGGCACTTTGTGTATAAGGGAAGCCAGGAAGAATCTCCTTAGAATAAAATTCAAATTTCTTACCGTGCCTACAAAGCCCTATGTGATCTGGCTGCTGCCTACTTCTGATTCTTACTCTCCTTCTTGTTCACTACGCTCCAGCCATATTAGCTTCCTTTCTGTTCTTTGAACAGGCCAAGCTCTTTACTACCTGCCCAGGATACTCTTCTCAGGAACTCATACATTTGCCTACTCTCATTGTTCAGGTCTTAGCTCAAATGTCACCTCTCCAGAGAGAGGCCTTCCCTGATCATCCTACTTAAAGAACTTATCCTCTAGTATTTATCAGTATTTAAAATGTCCATATCTTTGACCCAGCAATTTCACTTCTAGTAATTCATCCTGCAGATATATTTTCAAGTGAGTAAATGACATATTAATAAAGATACTCATTGAAATATTTATTTGTTAAATAAATTATGGCACACACAAATAGTAGAACATTACGCATATGACAAAATGAAATAGCACTGTAAGTCTTGATGGAAAATGATATCCAGATATATTGTTAAATTTAAAAATTAAACAAGATGATCAAGCTCTGTATTTAAGATTTGTGATATTCAATAAAAAACAAGGTACAGAAAAATGAATATTGTATGCCACCATTTGTATAGAAAAAAAGAGAATATATAAACATAGAAGCATGTTTATATGCTTGTCTAATAGGCCTGTCCTGCGCTTAAAGCTGTTCTTTCCCACCTCCCCAGTCTATGTTTGTTTGGGGACTGTGAAGTATTTATTTCTCTTCTGAACAGCATTAAAATTCAATTTTCAAATTCATTTTAAAAATTTACATATCTTTTTATGTTCATTTCAGTTTAGTTGCTCAGTTGTGTCCGACTCTTTGCAACCCCATGGACTGCAGCACACCAGGCTTCCCTGTCCATCACCAACTACCAAAGTATGCTCAAATTCATGTCCACTGAGTTGGTGATGCCATCCAACCATCTCATTCTTTGTTGTCCCCTTCTCCTCCTGCCTTCAATCTTACCTAGCATCAGGGTCTTTTCTGATAAGTCAGTTTTTCGCATTAGATGGCCTAAGTATTGGAGTTTCAGCTTCAGCATCAGTCTTTCCAATGAACATTCAGGACTGATTTCCTTCAGGATTGACTGGTTTGATCTCCTTGCAGTCCAAGGGACTCTCAAGAGTCTTCTCCAACACCACAGTTCAAAAGCATCAATTCTTTGGCGTTCAGCTTTCTTTATGGTCCAACTCTCACATCCATACATGACTACTAGAAAAACAATAGCTTCGACTAAACAGTCCTTTGTCGGCAAAGTAATGTCTCTGCTTTTTAATATGCTGTCTAGATTAGTCATAGCTTTTGTTCCGAGGAGCAAGCGTCTTTTAATTTCATGGCTGCAGTCACCATCTGCAGTGATTTTGGAGCCCCAAAAGATAAAGTCTGTCACTGTTTTGTTTCCCCATCAATTTCCATGAAGTGATGGGACTGGATGCCATGATCTTCGTTTTCTGAATGTTGAGTTTTAAGCCAACTTTTTCACTCTCCTCTTTCACTTTCATCAAGAGGCTCTTTAGTTCTTCTTTGCTTTCTGCCATAAGTGTGGTGTCATCTTTGTATCTGAGGTTATTGATATTTCTCCCGGCAGTAGTGATTCTAGCTTGTGTTTCATCCAGTCCAGCATTTCACGTGATGTGCTCTGCATATAAATTAAATAAGCAGGGTGACAATATACAGCCTTGACGTACTCCTTTCCCAATTTGGAACCAGTCCATTGTTCCACGTCCAGTTATAACTGTTCCTTCTTTACCTGCATACAGATTTCTCAGGAGGCAGGTAAGTTGGTCTCCATAAGGGTAGACAAATTCTTAAAAGGCGTCAAACAACACTAGATGTGTCAGTTTCCGAAACCGTATCAGTTATTTCGTCTTCATCTACAAAAAGACCTTAAGAGAACGAAAAAGATACTAGGTTGTCTACAAGGTTAAACTAGAAACCAAGAAAACGGAAAACATTTAGGTCGAACTTGTAGACCTTCAAGAACCAAGTGCATGACAACTTCTGATCGAACCTCTTAAAACTCGTAATGAAACGATCGCACACTCTACTCACGTTAACACGTCATCTTAATGAATAAATTTTTAGTATTTTAACTTTTTATTATGACTTCCCCTATAAGAATGTCAATTTAGAAACATATGTCAGACTTAGGAATTCTACAGAAAAATTTTTAAAGAGCCAGTAATAATACAGTAAAAAATATAGAAAGTATTAAGAATAGTATTAACCTTTAATTTAATAGACAATATAAAAATGAACATATAAAGGACATGATAGTAACCTTATATTCGAAGTACAACCCTCCCTAAAACGAATAGAATAAGAGTCACGGAATAAAGATAAGTATATATATCGTGTATCATCAACTTATTCGTTTACTTAGGATGAAGAAATGACTGAAGGAAACCAAGCTGAAGCCTAGAAAGGAGTAGGAGGCAAGGCTGAGGAGGTAGACAACAAGAAGTTGATAGAGGGTGGTGATTCTCAACTTTAAAGGTGCATCTGATTTACCTATTGATTCTTTATACCAACTTGTAGTAAAGAAGCAGATTCTTGGATCTTGTGATTGTGATTCTGAGTTTGGGCTCAAGAATCTACATTTTGACAAGTTCCCTAGGTGACTTGGGTACAAGTAATCTAGAGACCCCACTTTGAATAACACCAATGCAATGCTGACATCATTTTCAGGAAGAATCACATTCGTGGTACCATTTCTCCTTAATACATGCCTCGAATGGAAGAGAGA
Organism: Cephalophus harveyi; assembly: GCA_006410635.1. NCBI lineage: Eukaryota > Metazoa > Chordata > Mammalia > Artiodactyla > Bovidae > Cephalophus > Cephalophus harveyi. The sequence continues at coordinate 262,994 of SJYT01035616.1, forward strand.
AGACCATGATCCCATTTTATCAAATGAGGTTCAGAGATGGAAGAGAGAAGACCATGATCCCATTTTATCAAATGAGGTTCAGAGTGCATTTTCCAGTGACACACAGCTTGTGTATAAAGTATATCTTGTAAGGCCAGTGCGTCTGATCAGTCAGCTCAAGGTGTGGTGGCAGATGGCTCACCCTCACAGAATATTCCCAGGCCTTGGTGTTAATGAATGGATTTTATGACTGTTCCTATTTTTGTTTGTTTGTTTGGGGAAGAAGTCATATTCCTTAATGACTGGCTCTTTCTGATACATCTCAGGGAGGGCAATGAGCCGGAGGAAACCACCCAGATCACATACCAAGAGCTTCTGGTCCAAGTGTGTCGGTTCAGCAATGTTCTCCGAAAACAGGGTGAGTGTGGGGATATAGGGAGAGGACTGGAGAGCCCAGCCTGGGGGTATCTGAGGACTTGGGGGAAGTTGACAAGGAAAAGAAGGAATCTGCTAACAGAGGAACAGAAAAGGTCACCTGGGAGGGGAGGTGGGTGGGTGGCAGATAATTGGATGAGAAGGAACATGTAGCAGCAGGTGGGATCCACCATGGTCCATGATCTGTGTCCTTTACCTGCAGGCATTTGCAAGGGTGACCGAGTGGCAATCTACATGCCCATGATCCCAGAGCTTGTGGTGGCTATGCTGGCGTGTGCCCGCCTTGGGGCTCTGCACTCCATTGTGGTAGGAATTGGGGCTGGAGAAATGGGCCGGGTTGGGGTTAGGGCTCAGGAAAAGTAGGTTGAGCCTGGATGATGGAGAATCTGAAAAACCAGACTAAGGCATTTAGAATGTTTGTGTCATAGGTTCCTTATTCCTTTTCTTGTTCACTCAATCCTTGGGTTGCCCTCTTTCTCAGTCTTTCTTCCCTTTTCTAGTTTGCAGGGTTCTCTTCAGAGTCTCTTTGTGAACGGATCCTGGATTCCAATTGTAGCCTTCTCATCACTACAGGTGACTAAGTCTCTCACCCCTCCCCCCAAACCCCCACACTCAAAGTCTTGGTCTTCAACCAGCTAGCTGGTATTTGGGACTGCTTAATGTAAAGGGTAGGGGCAGCCTACCCTTTATCTCCTGCTTCCACCTCAGCCTACCCTCTGTTAGCTCAAATTAGCTGGAAGATCCAGAGACGAGAGGCCTATCCAGGAAGGACTGAACATTGTACCCACTAGGGATAAAGGGGTAGAAGTGTGGTGCCTTCCTAAGGCTTGGAATATCTGTTGCTCCCCAAAGATGCCTTCTACAGGGGGGAAAAGCTTGTCAACCTGAAGGAGCTGGCTGACGAGGCCCTGGAGAAGTGTCAGGAGAAGTAAGTGTGTTTGGTCTGCTGGCTACTGCCCTGAGTTGACTGGGCATTTCCCCAGTGCCAGGTCTCCTTTGTCCCTCCTACCCTAGATAGGCATGGGTGGGTCTTGCCAAATTCTCCTTTGAGCCAACTAGCCCACCACTTCAGGCTTTTCTTTCCTCCAGGGGTTTCCCAGTGAAATGCTGCATTGTGGTCAAGCACCTGGGGCGGGAAGAGCTGAGAACAGGTGACTCTCCTAGCCAGTCTCCTCCGATTAAGAGGCCATGCCCGGAAGTGCAGGTGAGTCTGGTACCGTTATGCCCTCCTCTGGGCTCCAACTGGCTCCTTCTTCCTCCCCAGGAAGTTTCTGATGTCCGTCTTTGTTTCCTTATCATAATGCTGAGGATCTAGGAGCAGTCCTCGGAATGGCCTCCCTGGCAGGGCTGACTGGAGATAGGGGACTTTGACCTTGGATGTAGGTAGGGAGCTTTGGGAACTTAGCACAAGAGATTGTGAGGAAGACTCTTGTGCTGGTTGGAGTATTCTGATGGGCATCAGGGATCTTTAGGGATTGGGCTTGGGTTAGAAATGGGCTGACCTGGGTGACTATATGTAGTCATCTTAAATACTGGGCTTTGGTTTGGGGTGGGCTACCTATGTGGTCCCACCATGGAAAGACCAGGATCTGCCACTCAACAGATGGCCCTTGATAGCTTTGGATACATGCTTCTGATGAAAAAGCCCAGTGGTGGCCTCCAGGTCTAAGGGGCATGAAGGATAAAAGCTCCAGGGTCCAGAAGGACAGAGGGTTTCTGAAATTCTGTGACTTGAGAGGCTTTGAGTAGTCTTAGAGCTAGACAGACTTCAGTCTGGTCTAGGAACATTGGAGACCCTGTCAGCATTCGGGGTTCATAGAGGCTGTGAACAGAATCAGGAAAATGGAGGCTGGGAGGACCAGTGAGAGAGGAACCAGAGGGAAAGGAAGCAGCCAGAGGTTTGGGGCACACTGACCCTTCCCTCCCCCTCCTCTATCCTTGGACCCTGCTCACCACCCTTTCCGTGGGCTCTTAACAGGGTAAGCCGAAAGAGAAACCCAAGCACATCCGGCCCCAGGTATCCACCTCTGCATTGCCTTGGGCACTGCTTTCCTGCATGCTTGTTTGCTTGTCCAACTGCTCTTTGCCTGTTCGCCCCATTGAGGTGACTGCCAGACCTAACCCCCTTCTCTCTACCCTTAGTTAGTCTAAGTCACTCTGCAGGGTCATGAAACCAAATGCTTATTGTTCTGAATTGGCATAGAGCATGGATCTCAGAGAGGTAGCAACAGACATTCCATTTCACTCCTGCTTCTCAGGACCATTGTGGGAGAGAGGACCAAGCAATCTGTCAGAAAGTTTTTACTGTGCACTTAGCTGAGGCAGAACCAGGAAAGGAACAGGAGGAGGAACAGGTAGAGGAGATGCAGACCTTGACCTTGGGAATCACCATCAAGTTGGCAGCTGAGAAGAAGCCTCCTAAATATATTTATAAACTACTTTGGGATTTACAAACTACACATAAATTCTGCTATAATTAAATGCTAAATTGAACAAAAGTTATATTGTAGGTGATTCTAAGAAGAGAGATTCTTAAGTGGGGACTCAAAGCTGATTAGTATAGGGAACTCAAAGCTGATTAGTATAGAGGAGAGACTGGGTTTGGAGTCCAGAGACCAATTTTTAGCTATATGACCTTAAATGAGTCACCCCTTCTCTTTGGACTTCAGTTCCCTTGTCAGTAATGGAGACATGATAGTAAATGCTTTAAAGGAACCTCTTTCCTTACTAAAACAAAACATAAAAGCCACTATTCCTCAGAGTTTTACCATCCTCATAGGATGTCTTACTCTAAATCTGCTATGATCAACCGCTTAGGCTAATGGTAAATATAATACACCTTTTCTCTATTCTCATTAGCACGGTGGAGACAGATCTGAGTCCTAGGGGGAAATGTTTTCATTTGAAAACTCAGGCAGGGACCTAAGACTTTTATCTTGAAAGAGGAAACAAACTTAGTGGTTAGAATATAGCTCTAGAGTCAGACCACTTGGCTTCACATCTTGGCTCTGTTACCTGCTATGTGGGAACTTGGGCACGTTTCTTAAGATCCTTTACTTCAGTTTCCCCATCTCTAAAATAAGGATAAAGTTGTACCTACCTGACAGGGTTTTGTCAGTATAGGTAAGGTGTTCCACACATAGTAACTGCTCCATAAATGTTAGCTTTTATTATTTCTAATATAGCAGACAGGCTGGCATTTCTAAAAGGGAGTTTAGAAAAGAAATTAACTCTTATAATTCTTAATACCAGAGGTTGTCAGGCCACAGGCTCCTGGAATTTTATTCCTTGGAGGTAAAAAGACTCAGTTACCAAAAACCCAAAGACCATAAAAATCGGCTTACAAAACCCAGGTTGGTTGGCCTGAGAACTGTAGTCAAAACTGTGGAAATCTTGGCAGAGCTCCAAACCCCTCATTCTTAAGCAGTCTTCAAGGGAGGGCCTGTTACAGTTGGCAGGGACCTTCCTCAACCATATTACCTATGAGCTTCCTCATATTCCTCTCTCACACCTGGCAGCTGCCCTCCCTAAGGCTTTCCTGGTCCAATAACAAAGGCCAGCTCCTTGATTCTTATTTCAGAAAATGCAAACCTTTTCCTGGTTTCCAAGCCCTGGGCCCTCATAGGTTATACCTAATTCACAACCAACATGTGTGCCACTGATTGCTCTCAGCCTGCTTCCTGGTGCTGGTTATCAGCTCCACACCTGGAGTACCCACCCCACCGTCCTTACCCACACCCACAAAGGAAGCCGTTTTACAAGATTACAAGAGTCCCCTCATTGCCACATTGTAACTGTGCTTTGCCCTTACATATACCTAGTGCCTTTTCTGTGACAATCCACACCAGTACCATAGACTAGCTCCATTTGCTCAAAGCACTATTGACACACTTATTAAACACATTAATGCCCTCATCTCAATTAGATCATCTGGTGGGCAAAAAATTATTCATGTGACAATGTATGTGTAAACCCGTATGGCTATTCCAATTTTAAAAAAAGTAGGGTGTATTTTTTTATTTTCTAGCTTGTGGGGACCTTCTCTCTGTTCTTTTTCTTCTTAATAGTGTCTCTCTTGACCTGGACTTGTCATGCTTATGTGCCAGAAGCTTCAAATTCTCCAGAGTAAGAGACAGATAGTTCAGAAAAAGGAGAATGGTAATTTTATAATTTATCAAGGTATGTGTCTAACACTCTGGGGCTTTTAAACCAAATATGCACACAATAGGGAGAAGGCAATGGCACCCCACTCCAGTACTCTTGCCTGGAAAATCCCATGGACAGAGGAGCCTGGAAGGCTGCAGTCCATGGGGTCGCTGAGGGTCAGACACGACTGAGCGACTTCACTTTCACTTTTCACTTTCCTGCATTGGAGAAGGAAATGGCAACCCACTCCGGAGTTCTTGCCTGGAGAATCCCAGGGATGGGGGATCCTGGGGGGCTGCCGTCTATGGGGTCACACAGAGTCGGACACGACTGAAGTGACTTAGCAGCAGCAGCATGCACACCATAAATTACTATATAACCATATAATGAGAGGAATAGGATGTTTCCTCTTATACTATCATGTCTACCTGCCAGCTGGGACTATAGAACAAGGAAGTAATGAATATGAAACAGTTTTGTGACAGTTAAATCAAACCCACAATAGTTTCCATCATCACACTCTTATTTCACCTCCCAGAGGAGTTCAGTGAACTCCTTTTCACCTTCCTGACATTCATCAGTCTCCTCTACCCACCCAGACAATCCAAGGCTTGATGTTTACTAGGTAATAACAGATTTCCTTTGATGTTTCCAAAATCCTGTGAGACTATCAGGGCAAGAATGACTATCCTCATTTTAAAAATGAGTAACTTGAGGTACAGTGGCTTGCCCATGGTCATATATATCTAGGAAGTGGCAGAACTGGGAATCGAAACCCAGTGCAACTTTGGACGAATTCAGGGAATACAACTTCACTCAGCAAAGAGTAGACTTAAAACCAGTTTTTCAAACAGGTGATATAATTCAGAAAGTAAAACAGTTTCAAGGAGAGTTTAGAAAAATTTCAGGATGACAGATCTGAAAGGCACTTCAGTATTAGAAGGACATCCTTCTACTGGGAGAAATCCACCTTGATCCTTTTCCACCAACTTAAAGCAAAGTTTCCTGCTGAATGGAACCTCAAGAAAGTGTCTTTATGAGAAACCCATTGGTACCACTGGTATAGGGGCAGGGGCAGAGCTGGAGTAGGAACCTCCAGATGTGGATGATGTCCAGACATGCGAAAAAAGATGCTTGGACCAACATCTGTTGACTCTTTTGCTACTAACTATTGGGGTCAGGTACCGACCTCACCTGCAGGCTCTGACTAATTCTGCATTTCTGAATTGTGTGGTATCTGCATCCCTGCTGATGAGCCACTAGTCCCATAAGTACATATGTGTGTATACAGGCCTGTGTATGCATACTCATTCATCCAACAAAATTTTACTGAGTGCCTGTTGAGAGCTAGGCATTTTACTCGGTGTTGGAGATTCAGGGGGGTGGGCAAGAAAGATAGACATGCCACTGTACTCATAGAGGTCACTATCTGGAGAGACAGTAATCAAGTAAACAGCTAAATAAAATAACTGGAAATATGTGCTATGTGATAAAGAAATAAGGTGCTGTGATCAAGAATTATAGCAGGGGTGGGAATTCCTTGGCCATCCAGAGTTAAGACTCTGTGCTTTCACTGCTTAGGGCCCACGTTCAATTCCTGGTTGGGAAACTAATCTCACAAGCTGATTTAAAAATAAAAATAATAATAATAATAGTAGGGGTGAGGGTGGGTCTGGGAGCCTATCAGATGCTGTTTAGGTTAAACCTTTCCAAGAAGGTGACATTTAAGCTAAGAATTGAAGAGCAAGAAGGGACCAACCAAAGGGGCCCGCCTCAGCCTGAGGCCAGGTGAGAGAAGTTCTGAAGCAGGGTGCTGGGAGTACCCAAGAAGCCTCCTGTTCTGTTTCTGTTCTCCCTGCCCCATTTCACCCTCACTGGGCCCTTCCTCCCTCTCAGGACCTCCATCTGCCACTCCCACCCTGGCCTTTCCAGGTGCTAGGTAGGGGTGAATTTTGCCCCCAGCCTGACCTGTTCACAATTCCTCCTTGCCCATTCCTATTTTCTTCCCCCTGCAGATCTCCTGGAATGACGGGGTTGACTTGTGGTGGCATGAACTCATGCAGAAGGCAGGGGATGAGTGTGAGCCTGAATGGTGTGATGCTGAAGACCCACTCTTCATCCTGTACACCAGTGGCTCCACAGGCAAACCCAAGGCAAGTGTGTGTGTGTGTGTGTGTGTGTATACACTGTGTAAGGGTGAGAAGTGAGTTTCTGAGGAAGCATGTAATGACATGAAATTTACAGCTCTGAGTTTCAGAAATATCACATTACCTTTTCTAAATCAAATTGACATAAATCCTCAGTCACTGATGGTGAAGCCCAGGGTGAGACAATTCAAGTGGGGGGCCTCAGGGTGCCCAGAAAAGGAGGAAAGGATAAATCCATGGGGCTGACATCTGTGTTTCCTGCCCATACCCATGTGGTTTGGTTGAAGAAGAGCTGCCTGTAAAGTCAAGGCCAAGAGTGGACACAGGGATCCCTCTTGGCCTTCTTGACTACAGCTCTTATAGTTCAATCCCTTCCACATGCCACACTGGTAACATCTAGTACCTCCCAGAGCAGTGTGGGAACTGGAAACACTTAGAACTCTGACTTAAAAGATATATCACTCTACCTTCCATTTGCCGCATCCATAAATTATTCTCTCCACACGCTTTGGAATATTCCTCAGTGAACCTTTAGAGACACAATTTGGGTGTCTCTTTCCTTGGAGAAGGAAATGGCAACCCACTCCAGTATTATTGCCTGGAAAATCCCATGGATGGAGGAGCCTGGTAGGTATAGGGGTATTAATGGAGCAAGCAAAGAAGATTATCTTTTTCCCCCATTCTCATTCTGTCAACGTATAATTGAGTGTGTGTGCACAAACACACAACAGAGATACTATTAGATGTGAGTGTACCGAAAGGGTCCATGTGTGTGAAAGTAATGTGGGGGTTCAGAAATACCATCTTAGGGTGTGGGTGTGGATGATTGGATTGACTATATAAATATATGTGGTGTGTGAGATGGGAACGTGGAGGAAGGAGGATGGAAGAGAGATGGATGCTGTAAAAGCAGTGCTGGCAGGGCCAGAATCCCTGGGGAGGCTTTTCCTCTACATGTGATAGTCAGTGAGGGTGAGCCCAACTTGAGGCCCTATTCTCTCCACAGGGCGTGGTACACACAGTTGGGGGCTACATGCTCTATGTGGCCACAACCTTCAAGTATGTGTTTGACTTTCATGCGGAGGATGTGTTCTGGTGCACTGCAGACATTGGCTGGATCACTGGCCATTCCTATGTCACCTATGGGCCACTGGCCAATGGTGCCACCAGTGTTTTGGTAAGAAGGGTGCTGGGACCCATGGCTACCTGGTTTATTTAGGGGATGGACAAGATGATCCTGGGTGATGACCTCCCAAAGCCACCTTGCCTAGAGGCAGAGGGACTTATACAATGACCTGTTTCCTTGAAAAAGGGGAGTTCTCAGAAGGTTGTATATGCTGAGTGGGAAAATCTCTTGGCTTGTCTGGTAAGGGTGTGAAGACAGGGATTTGTCAGAAAAGGCAAAATACTGAGCCTGAGGGTATGGTAGGGGAATGGAGGAACTACTGAGAAGGAATGAAAATGATCAGCCGTTATTGGGGTCAGTTTGAGGGGATTCCCACACATCCGGATGTGAGCCGCCTATGGAATATTGTGGAGAAGTACAAGGTGACCAAGTTCTACACAGCACCTACAGCCATCCGTCTGCTCATGAAGTTTGGAGATGAGCCTGTTACCAAGTGAGACCCCTCTCTGGCTGCTGCTCCTTGAGTGTCCCTCAGAGCTGGTGCTGGCCTTTGCACAGTTCTTTCCATCCCATTATTCTAACACCCTGGCTTGGAATAGGGGAGGGGGCAGAAGAGCCTGTGCACGTCTTCCTGGTTCCCAGTGGTGCTCAGAGCCTCCCTTTCTCCCCACTCTCCTGCCCAAGGCATAGCCGGGCGTCCTTACAGGTGCTAGGAACTGTGGGCGAACCTATCAACCCCGATGCCTGGCTCTGGTACCACCGGGTGGTAGGTGCACAGCGCTGCCCCATTGTGGACACCTTCTGGCAGACAGAGACAGTAAGTAACAGGTTCAGAAGGCTGGGGCTCAGGCAGTGTGTGCGAAGAGTGACTCAAACCCCTGATCTCTGACTTCCACAGGGTGGCCATATGCTGACCCCTCTCCCTGGGGCCATACCCATGAAGCCTGGTTCTGCTGTGAGTGAGGCTCCCCTGGCTGGTCCTGGGCTAGGCTGGGGAGAGTCTTGGGGCATTCAGCCTAGGTAGAGGGTGGGGGCTGGACTGAGAGGTATAGGGAATTGGGGGCTCTGGGACTCCCTAGAGGTAGAGAGTTGAGTTAGAGTTGTCTCATTCCTCCTCCTTGTGAGTCCTGTCTCCTGTTTGCTTCTAGACCTTCCCATTCTTCGGAGTAGCTCCTGCGATCCTGAATGAGTCTGGGGAAGAGTTGGAAGGTGAAGCTGAAGGCTATCTGGTGAGATCTTGGCCCTTGTGGGTCTTTGATGAGGGGGAGGGGGGAGGATGGTCCACAAAAGGGCACAGTGTGCTTTCCTTTAGAGTTTAGAACCTAACCTTTCCTGGTAGCTGCTTTTGGCTAAAGATCCCTGGTTGAGGGTTTATCCTCTGCAGAGAGACCCTAGTGGGGCAATCCTTCTGGATATTTTGCCTGCCTCTAGGCCTTTTGGCCCACAAGGCTCTTAAGGGCTCTACTCAAAGATACTTGATGGTGCCTTTTTGGGTCTGAAAGACATAGTGGAAAATCATATAGGCTCCAGAGTCAACCTGCCTGGGTTCAAACCTGGCTCTGCCTCTTCTGTGACTTTAGATAAGTTACCTAACCCCTCTGAACATAAATATTCTCATTTGTAAAAGAGTTACAATAGTACCTTTGTCTGGAGAAGGAAATGACAACTCACTGCAGTACTCTCGCCTGGGAAATCCCATGGACAGAGAAGCCTGGAGGGCTGTAGTCCCTGGGATCGCAAAAAAGAGTCGGACACGACTTAGCAACTAAACAGCAATAGCAGCAGTATCTTTATCTCCTGTGGTTGCTGGATTGATTAGATGATTCATGTGAAGCGTTTATTTAGCACAGAACCTAAGAGTTGGTGCTTGATAAATGTAAGCTGCTGTTGTGATCATTTAGTAGTTGTAGGGAGATCATTAGCGCCCTCACCCCCCAACCCACTTTGTTTTTACTAAGAGCAAGCTTCTCTGGTGGCTCAGACAGTGAAGAATTTGCCTGCAATGCAGGAGACCTGGGTTCTATCCCTGGGTGGGGAAGATCCTCTGGAGAAAGGAATGACTACCCAATCCAGTATTCTTGCCTGGAGAATCCCATGGACAGAGGAGCCTGTCAGACTACAGTTCTTAGGGTCCCAAAGAGTCGGACATGACCAAGTGACTAACACACTTTTAAAAGAGCAAGTTAGTAACATGGGCAAGACTTGAATCCAGGTCCTTTGACTCTTAGAATAGAGTTCTGTCCATCCCACCAATCTGCTGCCACAGGACATTACTGATTGGGGCAATACTTATTTACTTATGTGTGGGTCCACATTTTTATGTAACTATTTTCATTTGCCACAAATTGTACCTGCATTCCTGAGGGATTACCTAAAAGGAGACTCAAGGTACTTCCTTTGTCTAGTAGCTAAGATTCCACATTCCCAATGCAGGGGGCTGGGTTCGATCCCTGGTTGGGGAGCTACATCCTGCATGCCACAACTAAGACCCAGCAGAGCCAAATAAATAAAAATAATTTTTTTTTAAAAAGGAGACTCAAATTTACTAAATGCTTATTACTAACAGGGTATGTGCTAGGCAGCTTCCACATACTATTAATTTAATCCTCAAAATAACTTTGAGAGGTAGAAATTATTTTCTCTGATTTACAGATAAGGATCCTGAAACTCAGAGACGCAAAGTTACTTACCTGAGGCCACACAGTTAGTAAGTGGCAGAGTTAGGATTCCAAGCCTAGACTGTCTGTCTCCAAAGCATATACTTTGTTCTACTTCTTGGGAATGGCATTCAGGCTGTTTCTCCTAAAGTTTGGCAAAGACGTAACTGTCTTCCTGTGAGACAATGTAGCAGATGGTTACCACTTCCTCATCCTCCAGGTGTTCAAGCAGCCCTGGCCAGGGATCATGCGCACCGTCTATGGGAATCACGAACGCTTTGAGACCACCTACTTTAAGAAGTTCCCTGGGTACTACGTGACAGGAGATGGTGAGCCTTGGCTATCCCTTTCCCACACCTCCCACGAAGACATGTACCATCCCCTTTCATTTTCAAGGAGAGTTGGTTAGGGATGTGTCTTATGTATCAATGTGTAATATCCAGTCAGAGATACAGAGAAGACCATAAGAACAGGAATGCGTGTTGCAGGAAGGCTCTCAGCATGGTGCTGGGATTTGATGTATGAGGGAAAATGTTCTTGTTTCCATCACTGCTGGGCTGAAAGAGAGGCAGCACATGGCAGTATGTATTACCATGTCATGTGCGTCCCCATGTCTGGAGCCTGTGTTTGCCCATGTGTCCATCCACCAATCCATTCTTCCATAAATATTTTTTGAGCACGTACTGCTTATCTAAGCACAGGAGATGTTACCATGAATAAGGTGGGCAAGGTCTCTGCTCCCATGGGGTTTACATTCTAGTGAGGAGAGACAGGCGATAAGTTCAGCAAATAAATACTGCAGGGACAGCCACCATACATGGGGTGGTCAGAAGTTTCTTTGAAGTGATATTTGACCAGAGACCTAAAGCAGCAGCCAGGTATGGGAATATCTGGAGTAAAAATGAATGTTCTGTACCAGAGAGACATAAGCATGGAATGTCTGAGGAACAGACTGAAGCTTGTGTACCTGGAATGTAGTGAGCAACAGCAAGAATGTTGTATCAAGTTGGAGAGGGAGATAATAATAGAGGGCCTTGTGAGCCATGGTGAGGAATTTGGATTTTATTCAGTGTACAGTGGGAGACCATCAGGCTTCTTGAGCAGAGAAGTGATTATAATTTATATATTATTTAGAAAATAACTTTGTTTTATGGAGAATAGACTTTAGGTCAGTATATTAGTTATCTATTGCCATGGAACAAATTAACTCCAAACCTGACAGCTAAAACCAACAATAATTATCTCATAGTTTCTGAGGATCAGGATTCTGTGAGTGGCTTCACTGGTGGTTCTCATTCAGAGTTTCTTGTGGGTTGCAGTCAACCTGTGGTTGGGGCTGCAGTCACCTAAAGGTCTGACTGAGCCTGGAGGACCCACTTCTAAGTTCACTTATGTGGCTGCTGGCAGGAACCTTCAGTTCCTTGCCACATGGACCTCTCCATAGGGCTACTCATGATATGGCAGCTGGCTGCCCCCAGAGCAAATAATCAGAGAGAATGCAACCAAGACAGAAGCCACAGTGTCTTCTATAATCTCATCTCAGAAATGACACCCTATCATTTCTGCCAAATGCAATTGCTCATGAGACAAACCCTAATACAGTGAGATAAAGGACTACACAGGGGTATGGAGGTTGGTGTGACCGTCTTGGAGCCTGGCTAGCACAGCAGGAAGACTTGTTAGGAGGCTGTTGCCGTGGGTACAGCAGTTTGGTGATGTGCATCGCTGCGGTATCCTAGTGTGGTGTATTTATTTTCTTCTTCCAGGCTGCCGGCGGGACGAGGATGGCTATTACTGGATCACCGGCAGGATCGATGACATGCTGAACGTATCTGGTGAGGGCCAGGGACCATCTTCCCTTCTCATTAACCCTGCTCGCCCAGCAACTCCCAGCCAAAGCCTTCTAAAAGAGCCAGACCACACCTGGAGTGCAGCGTTCATTTCTGGGCTGAAGAGTAATAAACAATGAAGAGTACCTGGAGGAGGGGAACCAGGATGGTGGGGCAACGATGTCCCCTGAGGAATGAATGAAAGGCTGTCCCTATTTGACCAGACCGGGACTGCCTTACTGGGACAGATGGAACAGGGGCTGGGATCTCTCTCATGGCAACTTCCTTTCCCTTGACAAGGACACCTGCTGAGCACGGCAGAGGTGGAGTCAGCGCTTGTGGAACACAAGGCTGTTGCAGAGGCAGCCGTGGTTGGCCACCCTCATCCTGTGAAGGGCGAATGCCTCTACTGTTTTGTCACCTTGTGCGATGGCCATATCTTCAGCCCAGCTCTCACTGAGGAGCTCAAGAAGCAGAGTAAGGAGCTTCCCTGGGCAGGGATTGCCAGGTCTGTCCTGATGGCCCAGTCACCACAGCAGGTTGTTGGGGAGGGGCTGTAGTGAGCCTGTTCCTCAAACCACAGACAGGTCCCAGGGGCTGACTGCCCTCTTCCCACTCAGTCTCCACCATGTTAATAATGATTGACATTTGTAGAATTCTTTCTTTGTGCCACTGAACTAAGCGTTTTAAATGCATGAATACATTTAATCTCTAGTCACCTCCATGAGGCTTCCCAGGTGGCACAGTGGTAAAGAATCTGCCTGCCAGTGCAGGAGATGCAGAAGACATGGGTTCGATCCCTGGGTCGCGAAGATCCCCTGGAGTAGGAAATGGCAACCCACTCCAGTATTCTTGCCTGGAAAACTCCATGAACAGAGGAGCCTGGTGGGCTACGGTCCATGGGGTCACAGAGAGCCGGACACAACTGAACAACTGAGTGCGCACACCTCCATGAAACAGATCCTATTGTTACTCTCATTCTAAAGATGAAGAAATTGAGGCTCAGAGAATTTAGGAGTAAATCACTTGTTCGAGGCCACACTGCAAGTAAAGTGAATTTCAACTCTAGCAGGCTGATTCTAGAGCTTGAGTTCCATGAAGGTGAGTTAATATACAATGAGAGAGTAAAGAGACAATGTGTTAAAAAGAGAGAAAGACAAAAAGCGAGCCTGAGAATGATTAGGCTGGGAACAAAGCCATCTGTGCCTTGGTTTTGGGCAGCCTGGCTAAGGGTACTGGAAAAATGCGTAATGATTTGTTGGTTACAGTTAGAGAAAAGATTGGCCCCATTGCCACACCGGATTACATCCAGAATGCACCTGGCTTGCCTAAAACTCGCTCAGGTATGTTCAGAGGCCTCTCGGGATTGGGATTGGATGGGCCAAGGCCCACTGGTGGCGAGTATGCATGGATGGAAGCTTTTGGCAGGGCCAGAGTGGGTCAGTGTGTTGTCACCAGATAACCAGAAGCGTGTGGACCCCCAGGGAAAATCATGAGGCGGGTGCTTCGGAAGATCGCTCAGAATGACCACAACCTGGGGGACACGTCCACTGTAGTTGACCCATCCATCATCACCCAGCTCTTCAGCCACCGCTGCTTGACCATCCAATGAATAAGACCCTGCCTGGAACCCAGGATTACCCCCTGCTTGGCTTTCCAAAGTTTTGCCCACCCTCCCTGCCCCCATCTAGGAGTGCTGAGGGCCAGTGCTGACCCACAGCACTTCCCTTGTCCAGCTGTCTGGGACCGAGGACCATTTTTGCCTCTGGGTGGAGGCAACTTCCTGCGACCACCAGGCAGATGTGAGAGGGCCCAGGTCAGCCTCAGGCTGTGCCCCTAGAGCTCTTGGAACCCTAAAGGGACCTGAAGGTCATGTCCCAAACCCAAGTTAAGTGTTCAGTGGGCAAATGAAGGCATGGTCTGAAACAGGGAAGCAACTCTAATCCTATGTCATCTTTCTCAGGAAGCACCAGTACTTATCTTTGTCATGCACTTGACCCGAGAAATGCCTGTTTGTGAGTCATGAAACAATGATTATTTTTAAAAATATTTTGTTGCTTCTCTTGTGGGTCTAAATTCCCTTTTGTACTGGATGGCAGTGCCTGTCTGCCATTTGTTCCAGGGGCTCTGCAGGCAGGCTCAGTTTCCAGAGGGCTTTCAGATCATTTGCGTCTTTGGAGGAGTACATGTGTTATGCTCCCAGGACCAGAGAAGCTCGCTTTTCTTGTCCTCCGTTCCCAGCCTCCCCTGAACAGTCTTGCCCACGAGAGACGTTCTCAGATGAAGCTCTCTTTTCCTACCCCAGTTGTACTCAGGCCCTGTGGTTGTAGGAATAAAGTCTGTGACTTCATGAAGGTGGTGACTTGCTTTCTCAGTGTCTTACACGGTTTATACTTACTGGCTGCTCTGATTTGTGTGGGGTATGGAAAGGGGAGTGATTTTCCTCAGGAATACCCCAATATTCCTTCCAGAATTTGGGTCTAGGCAGCGATAGGCAGGGCAATGCTGGAGACCCAGGTTCGATCCCTGGGTCAGGAAGATCCCCTGGGGAAGGGAATGGCAACCCATTCCAGTATTCTTGCCTGGAGAATCCCATGGACAGAGGAGCCTGACAGTCCATGGGGTCACAGAGTCAGACGACTAAGCAACTAACACTTTCATTTTCACCAGGGCTTCTAGGCCCTTTGACAAGCTCCTGAGCTAAGCAGGAAAGCAACTAAAGCCAAATTATAACTGTAATGCTCGATCATGGTTGCTCTCCCTGCTAGAGACTGTCTCTCTTCCCTGTGATCCTGTGGGAGCATTAGTGAGTGACTAAGGACTGAAATTTCGACTGAAGGACTGAAATTTCATGGTCCTATCCATAGGATCTGAAGCTAGGGAGACTGATTATAGCCGAGTTCCTTCCCCTGCTCCAATCTATCTGAAGTGGGCTGACTAGGATTATAGCTTCTCTCTCCCCTAAATGTACAAACAAAGGTATCACAGAATCAGCCAAGTAGTTTTATTTAAGGCAGAGGTGAGAAAAGGCTGTGCCCCTACCCTTGTCCTCCTACCCCTCAGTCCTAGCCTAGGTCCAGAACCTGCTGGAAAGGCTGACAAGGGGCTAACAGGAGGGTGGCAAGGTTATGGACCCTGACCTCAAATCAGCTTCCTTTCAGCTGTATCCACACCCTGAGGATTTAGGGGCCTCTAGATCTGTCTCTTATACACATCTAGATGTGTATAAGAGACAGGTGTGTGAGATGGGAACGTGGAGGAAGGAGGATGGAAGAGAGATGGATGCTGTAAAAGCAGTGCTGGCAGGGCCAGAATCCCTGGGGAGGCTTTTCCTCTACATGTGATAGTCAGTGAGGGTGAGCCCAACTTGAGGCCCTATTCTCTCCACAGGGCGTGGTACACACAGTTGGGGGCTACATGCTCTATGTGGCCACAACCTTCAAGTATGTGTTTGACTTTCATGCGGAGGATGTGTTCTGGTGCACTGCAGACATTGGCTGGATCACTGGCCATTCCTATGTCACCTATGGGCCACTGGCCAATGGTGCCACCAGTGTTTTGGTAAGAAGGGTGCTGGGACCCATGGCTACCTGGTTTATTTAGGGGATGGACAAGATGATCCTGGGTGATGACCTCCCAAAGCCACCTTGCCTAGAGGCAGAGGGACTTATACAATGACCTGTTTCCTTGAAAAAGGGGAGTTCTCAGAAGGTTGTATATGCTGAGTGGGAAAATCTCTTGGCTTGTCTGGTAAGGGTGTGAAGACAGGGATTTGTCAGAAAAGGCAAAATACTGAGCCTGAGGGTATGGTAGGGGAATGGAGGAACTACTGAGAAGGAATGAAAATGATCAGCCGTTATTGGGGTCAGTTTGAGGGGATTCCCACACATCCGGATGTGAGCCGCCTATGGAATATTGTGGAGAAGTACAAGGTGACCAAGTTCTACACAGCACCTAAGGGGGGAAGGTTCCCAGCATCTGCCCTTCCATGAAGACCCTGGAAATCTCTAGAAGAGACCAGCCTTCACAAGGTAAGGGGAGGGCAGCCCCTCAGGAGGGCAGGCGAGGAATGACCGGACAAAGGATGGAAGGTCTTTGCAGTGCAGTCGGGCAGGCCCGGCTGTGCCCTCACACAGGGTACGGGTTGTCCAGGACGGCCACTCCAGCTGCCACACCGCCATCTGCGTGCTCGATGGCTTTGGTTCGAAGCAGATGTCCCACGTGCTTGTTCATCACAAGTGTCTTTCCCTCCCTGTAGAAACGGGGGCAGAGACACACAACTCCATCACCTGGACTCAGCCCTCAAACCCAAGACCTTCCTTGGTCCCGGCTGAGCAGTACATGGGTGACTGACTACACCTGAGAAAGCACTCAGATTTCTGAATCAGATTTGGGTTTGCATCCTAGCGTGGATATTATTAGCTCCACCTTTGAAACAAGTTATTCAGCCTTTCTAAATATCAATTTCCTCAATTTAAAACAGGGATAATACCTCTCACTTTTTAAGATGGTGACAAGGTTTAAAGAAAATCAGAAAAGCATTTAGCATGATGCCAGGCTCACATTTCATCTTCTGTAGCTCTAAATTTCCTTCTCTACCTCTCTCTCAAGATGGCGGTAGTGGGTGGGGAGGAATTGGCAGGCAGGGATGCTCTAAGTGGAATGGTTGGAGGGTAAGATTATAGAGAGGGCAGGCTCTGGTGGGGAGCATGGTAGGATCTGGTATTCCTTTCTTGCTCTGATCTTGGAGTGAGTAGCAGGAAGTGGTAATGAGGGACCAGAAACTGTTCCTTACAAATTTCCCAGTTGTCTTCTTCCTGATTCATTAGTGCTCAAGTCCAAGCCCAGGGGCCACTCAGCTTTTCAAAGCCACTGTTTATCCTCTAGCTGGCCCATCCCACCTTTCCCCAGCGTCCCAGGTGCCCTGGGACTGGACCTAAACTTTTCTTCCCTGGGGTCTCCTAGTCCAGGGTTATATTGTTAGCCATCTTGATATCACTTGGAATTTCCTTTATAGTTGCAAAGCACTTGTTATCTGGACTTCATTTGATAGCCTTGTGAGGTAGGCAGATCTTAGGTCCTTGGTCTCATTTACTACATAAGGAAACATGTTGCTTGGCTCACCTGACATAGACCCCGAAGATGCCCAGCTCTGAAATGCATTGGATCACTCGGGCAGGGCTGCCAGGTCGTAGTAGACAATTCCTAAAAGGTTCGGGTTCAATCTTCTCCATGAGGATGTAGGAGGCTCTCTCTTCACTGTCCTTTAGCCGCTCCAAGGCTTGTACCATCTCCTCCCCGTATAGGTTGTTACCTGCAATTTCACTAAGCAGTCACCCTGGACCCTCTGCCCACCTTCTCTACCCTGTACTCCCACTTCTAGGGCCATGTGGGCAGGTCAAGAGCGTCAGTTCCTGACAGCAGTTCAGTGAACCCAGGGCAGGCTTGTTCTCCAAGGAGGAAAATGTCACCTTAACAGGAGAGCTCTTACAAAAGTGGACACACCTCCCACCATACCATCCTGCCCTGGTTCTCCTCTTACCTGACTATGGCTGTTCCTTCTCAGCCTCCCTGACTGGCTCCTGCCCCTCTTAAATGTTGGGGTTTCCAAGGAATCATTCCTCTACCCTTGTTCTCTCCTCCGTGTACGCACTCTTTTTCAGGGAGATCTCTTCCAAGGCTTCATTTATAGTTTATAACTTGTTAACTCCCAAATCTTTAGCTAAAGCTCCCTGCTCTAAACATCACAGATATCCCAGGGGCTACCAAATCCACCATTATATCTACTACTGCGGACAGGAATCCCTCAGAAGAAATGGAGTCACCATCATGGTCAACAAAAGAGTCCACAATGCAGTACTTGGATGCAATCTCAAAAACAACAGAATGATCTCTGTTCGTCTCCAAGGCAAACCATTCAATATCACAGTTATCCAAGTCTATGCCCCAACCAGTAACACTGAAGAAGCTGAACGGTTTTATGAAGACCTACAAGACCTTTTAGAACTAACACCAAAAAAGATGTCCTTTTCATTATAGGGGACTGCAATGCAAAAGTAGGAAGTCAAGAAACACCTGGAGTAACAGGCAAATTTGGCCTTGGAATGCGGAATGAAGCAGGGCAAAGACTAATAGAGTTTTGCCAAGAAAATGCACTGGTCATAGCAAACACTCTCTTCCAACAACACAAGAGAAGACTCTACACATGGACATCACCAGATGGTCAACACCAAAATCAGATTGATTATATTCTTTGCAGCCAAAGATGGAGAAGCTCTATACAGTCAACAAAAACAAGACCAGAGATCCAACCAGTCCATTCTGAAGGAGATCAACCCTGGGATTTCTTTGGAAGGAATGATGCTAAAGCTGAAACTCCAGTACTTTGGCCACCTCATGCGAAGAGTTGACTCATTGGAAAAGACTGTGATGCTGGGAGGGATTGGGGGCAGGAGAAGAAGGGGACGACCGAGGATGAGATGGCTGGATGGCATCACTGACTCAATGGATGTGAGTCTGAGTGAACTCCGAGAGATGGTGATGAACAGGGAGGCCTGGCGTGCTGCGATTCATGGGGTCGCAAAGAGTCGGACACGACTGAGCGACTGAACTGAACTGAACTGAATTCAGATTCTTCATTACAGATAGGAAGAAAATAATGCTGTTACACACCTCAAGTTCAAAAGCTGGTTAGTGTGAAAGAAGGTATCTGAATCTGAATTCTCTGAATCTTTTTTGATCTCAAGTGTTCATTCTGTCACATTTTGCAGTCAAGTATACTCGAGTCTCACTCCTGATTGGACCATATATTGTCTTGCTGTTCAGTTGCTAAGTCGTGTCCAACTCTTTGCAACCCCATGAACTGCAGCATGCCAGGCTTCCCTGTCCTTCACTATCTCCCTGAGTTTGCTCAGACTCATGTCCATTGAATTAATGATGCTATCCAATAATCTCATCCTCTGTCACCCCCTCTCCTCTTGCTCTCAATCTTTTCCAGCATCAGGGTCTTTTCCAGTGAGTTGCTTCTTCACATCAGGTGGCTAAATGTTTGGAGCTTTAGCTTCAGCATCAGTCCTTCCAATGAATATTCAGGGTTGATTTCCTTTAGGATTGACTGGTTTGATCTCCTTGTTGTCCAAGGAACTCTCAAGAGTCTTCTCTAGCACCACAGTTCTAAAGCATCAATTCTTTGGGGTTCAACCTTCTTTATGACCCAGCTCCCTCACATCCATACATGACTACTGGAAAAACTATAGCTTTGACTGTACGGCCCTTTGTCGGCAAAGTAATGTCTCTTCTTTTTAATGCACTGTCTAGGTTTGTCATAACTTTTCTTCCAAGGAGCAAGAGTCTTTTAATTTTGTGGTTGCAGTCACCATTTGGAGTGATTTTGGAGCCCAAGAAAATGAAATCTGACTCTGTTTCCATTGTTTCCCCATCTATTTGCCATGAAGTGATGGGACTGGGTGCCATGATCTTCTTTTTATGAATGACTTTTAATCCAACTTTTTCACTCTTCTCTTTCACCCTCATCAAGAGGCTCGTTAGTTCCTCTTCATTTTTTGCTATTAAAGTGGTATCATCTGCATATCTGAGGTTGTTGATATTCTTGCTGACATTTCTCCTGGCAATCTTTCCAGCTTGTGAGTCAGCCATCTCTGCATTTCTTATGATGTACTCTGTATATAAGTAAAATAGGCAGAGTGACAATATACAAACTTGAGGTACTCCTTTCCCAATTTTGAACTAGTCCATTATTCCATGTACACTTCTAACTGTTGTTTCTTGTCCTGCATACACGTTTCTCAGGAGGCAGTTAAGGTGGTCTGGTATTCACATCTCTTCAAGTATATTCCACAGTTTGTTGTGATCTACACGGTCAAAGGCTTTAGTATAGTCAATGAAGCAAAAGTAAATATTTTTTTTTTTTTGGAATTCCCTTGCTTTTTCTATGATCCAACTCATGTTAGCATTTTGATTCTGGTTCCTCTGCCTTTTCTAAATCCAGCTTGTACATCTGAAAATAATTGGTTCATGTATTGTTGAAGCCTAGCTTGGAGGATTTTGAGCATGACGTTGCTAGCATGTGAAATAAATGCAATTGTGCAGCAGTTTGAACATTCTTTGACATTGTTCTTCTTTGAGATTTCAATGAACACTGACTTTTTCCAGTCCTGTGGCCACTGCTGAGTTTTCCAAATTTGCTGGCATGTTGAATGCAGCACTCTCACAGCATCATCTTTTAGGATTTTAAATAGCTCAGCTGGGACTGTCTTTGTGACTGAACAAAAATCGTTTTTCAGAGACTCAGTTTCCTCATGTCACAAGTGAAAATGGCCACAGATAATTCATAAGCTTGTACTGAGGATTACAAGGGACTCCTCACTCTAAACAGCAAGAAAATAACCTATGACATTTTAGGCACTAAATAACTGGTACTAAAATGAATACATATCTCACTTGTTGGTTAATCTTATGTGTCAACTTGGCTAGGTTGTGGTATGCTGCCGCCCTATAAGTTTTGGACTTGCTATCTGCCAGTTATGTGGGCCAGTTTTTTCTGTTACCTACTGTTCTCTCTTCTGTCTTTTGAAGAACCCTAACGAAGATCACAGCATCCAGTCCCATCACTTCATGGGAAATAGATGGGGAAACAGTGGAAACAGTGTCAGACTTTATTTTTTTGGGCTCACAAATCACTGCAGATGGTGACTGCAGCCATGAAATTAAAAGACGCTTACTCCTGGGAAGAAAAGTTATGTCCAACCTAAATAGCATATTCAAAAGCAGAGACATTACTTTGCCAACTAAGTTCCATCTAGTCAAGGCTATGGCTTTTCCTGTGGTCATGGATGGATGTGAGAGTTGGACTGTGAAGAAGGCTGAGCACCAAAGAATTGATGCTTTTGAGCTGTGGTGTTGGAGAAGACTCTTGAGAGTCCCTTGGACTGCAAGGAGATCCAACCAGTCCATTCTGAAGGAGATCAACCCTGGGATTTCTTTGGAAGGAATGATGCTAAAGCTGAAACTCCAGTACTTTGGCCACCTCATGCGAAGAGTTGACTCATTGGAAAAGACTCTGATGCTGGGAGGGATTGGGAGCAGGAGGAGAAGGGGACGACCGAGGATGAGATGGCTGGATGGCATCACTGACTCGATGGACATGAGTCTGAGTGACCTCCGGGAGTTGGTGATGGACAGGGAGGCCTGGTGTGCTGCGATTCATGGGGTCGCAAAGAGTCAGACACAACTGAGCGCTGAACTGAACTGAACTGATACAGTCACTAAAGAAACAGATTTAAAAAATGAAACAAATGACCCCTCACCCCTACAACACAAAGCAGTTTATTATTTTGGAAACAATGTCTAACTTTGTGTTCCATCATTACACAGCTGAAGTGAAGCTCCAATGATAGATTTACAGGAAGCTATTTTATCCTTGGAAATCACAACTTGGAAGGTGTTATTGACTCTAAGTATTAGTAGATAATTGGTATTATTTTATAATAGGGAAAAGAAATATTGTGATTGGTCCATGAACAATCCATTTAGGTGCATCTTGATTTTAATGCCTGGTTTTATTTGTAAATGAACAGGTCAGCATCTTCAGGCTGAGAAGGGTTTGGTGATGAGAGAATTCAACAGCCCTCAGGGATCAGGTCTAGGTCACATCCTCAGGTAAGACACCAAGGCCAGTAGGGGTATGGCTCAGGGTAAGGTGATAATATGCTATAGGTTAGAACAGAGGCAAATGTGCTTGTCATCAGGGTGTCAATGGGATCATAGAAACTAGGAAGAACAAAGGAATGAAAGAGTAGGATTATCGATTTTGATAGTTTAAGTCTAGTTTTTGTTTTTGGAACAAAGATTGTTGTTTTTCCTCTGTATGTTATGATGATTAGGGCTGTAGAAGTACAGGTTCTACACTGAATAATGGGCAGAGAAATCTATCTGCTAGTAAAGTTGAAGGGGACAAACCAGAGTGATCAAGAAAGATGGCAGCAGAGGGGATCAGTGACAGGAAGTGGAAAGCAACCTATGGTGGGGAGGATGGAGACACACCAGAAACGGTCCCTCCTGGCCAGGTGACTGAATGTGGCCGTTTGTCTAGTTGCCTTTGTTGCTTGGGTTTGTTGATGAACTAGGGGATCTTGGTGGAAAAATACACACTCATACTTTATCCTCCAGAACTGTTCTATTCAGACTTGAGTTCTGATTAAATTCTGATTTAATTAATTTTGTTTGTATTTAAGGTTGTCTGGCAAATGGTAATTTCTATGACTAATGAATTAGTGTAAAAGAGTATTGTTGTTGTTCTGCCACTCAGTCCTGTCTGACTGTTTGCAGCCCCATGGACTGAGCATGCCAGGCTTCCCTGTCCTTCACCATCTCCCAGAGCTTGCTCAAACTCATGCCCATCAAGTCAGTGATGCCGTCCAACCATTTTGTCCTCTGTTGTGCCCTTCTCCTCTTGCCTTCAGTCTTTCCCCGCAACGGGATCTTTTCCAATGACTCAACTCTTCATATCAGGTGGCCAAATTATAGGAAGGTCAGCTTCAGCACCAGTCTTTCCAATGAATATTCAGGATTGATTCCTTTAGGATTGATTGGTTTGATCTCCTTGCAGTCCAAGGGACCCTCAAGAGTCTTCTCCAGCACCACATCTCAAAAGCACAATTCTTCAGTGCTCAGCCTTCTTTATGGTCCAACTCTCACATGATAAATGACCACTGAAAAAACCATAGCTTTTACTATATGGAACCTTTGTCAGCAAAATAATGTCTCTACTTTTTAATGCACTGTCTAGGTTTGTCATAGCTTTTTTCCAGGGAGCAAGCGTCTTTTAATTTTGTGGCTGCAGTCACCATCTATGTTGATTTCGGAGCCCAAGAAACTAAAGCCTGTCACTGTTTCCATTGTTTCCCGATCCATGATCTCATTTTTTGAATGTTGAATTTTAAGCCAGCTTTTCCACTCTCCTCCTTCACCTTCATCAAGAGGTTCTTTAGTTCTAGTTCCTCTTCACTTTCTGCCATAAGGGTGGTGTCATCTCCTTATCTGAGGTTATTAATATTTTTCCTGACAGTCTTGATTCCAGCTTGTGTGTCATCCATCCTGGCATTTCATAAGACCTACTCTGATATAAATTAAATAAGCAGGGTGACAATATTCAGCATTGACATACTCCTCTCCCAATTTGGAGTCAGTCTGTTGTGCCATGTCTGATTCTAACTGTTGCTTCTTGACCTGCATACTGGTTTCTCAGAAGACAGGTAAGGTGGTCTAGCATTCCCATCTCTTTAAGAATTTTCCAGTTTGTCGTGACCCACATAGTCAAATTTACCATAGTCGGTAGGAAGATGGAAAGGATAAAGAGAGGAAAGGAGGGAAGTAGGAAAAAAAAAGGGGAGGGTGGTTCCCTGGTGGTCCAGCAGCTGAGACTCCTTGCTCCCAATGCAGCGGGGATGGATTTGGTCCATGGCCAGGGAACTAGAGCCCACAAGCTGCAACTAAGAGTTTGCATGATGACTAAAACAAAAAGACATCTGGTGTGTTGCAACTAAGACCCACACAGCCAAATAAATAAATAATTTTTAAAAAAGAAGAAGCAGGGAAGAGAGGAAAAGGAGAGCTGAGCTAAGAAGGCAAGGGAAGGAGGAAGAGAAAGTGGGAGAAACAGAGTGATCAAGAGAAAGACAAAGCAATTGGGGAAAAAGGAACTCTTTTCCATGTAGAGATGCTGAAAGGATGAGCACTTTTAAACTCTGGACTCTTAGACATCTATTTTCATGAACTTTTAGCACTCAATTTGAATAATCACTGAAAAATACAATCCCATTACAAATAATTTCATAAAGGTCTCAGGAGTGCATACTGTGGCTATAATTTTATAGAGGAAAAAACCTTGGCTTTGGCTTTCATCTGACCTAGAATCTAGCTCCCAGGGAGACTGAGGAAGTAGACATCTCTATGCAGGCATTCAAGGTTATGAAAGAGGTTAAGAAAGTCTGTATCACTTACGCCTACCTCATTAGTTTTTCAGGTTTTAAATGGGGAGATTATATCATGTTGATTATTTTAAAGCTTTCCCAGAAAGAAACTGAAGTTAATAAAAGTAAAAGGAGAAAGTGCTTCTATGGAATTCTCTGTGAGGTTAGTAGATATGTCAGGTTTTCTAATCATAGGATCTTGACAAAACTCTGAATTCAGAGTTGTGCCTAGTGGTTGAGCAAAGTTCCTGGTGGGTCCAGTCATTGCCTAACTTGAATCTGCAAAGAACATGAGCCAAAAAACAAAAAATAACAAAACATGCAGAGAAGGGTCAGAAGGGTGAGTTTATATGCCAAATACAACTTCACTAATGAAGGTTAGCTCATGGGAGTTGAAGAAATCATCCAATGTGTCTATGCGCAAACTGTGTGGAGTGAAGCCAGAAAGGAGAGGTGTTCTATTGCAGACCTTCCTCAGAAACCATGATTCCTGTGGCCATCAGGCATTGCTCCTGGTTTTCATCTGGGGGCAAAGAAGGCTGGAGTATTTTCAGGCAGAGGGCAGGGGGAATGCAAAAGGCATTGCTTGAACATGAGACATAAAGGATGTCTGGGGACAAAGGAGAGACTGAAGGCTTCATTTGGGAGAAGAGAGAGAAAACCAAATGACTAGTCAAGAAAGTGTTAAGATTGCGCTCGGTATAAGGAGTTCAGACACGATGTAGCAAGTACTCAAGAGACTGTTGTTAGGAAGAAAGAGATAAGGAATGGGAGAGCACTCTGTAAATGGAAAACCTCTATGCTAATGTGAGGCATTAATACTATTATTATCATCCACTACAGGTTCCTGAGCAGGGGAGTGACATGATAAAAGCTTCATTTTAGAAGATTAGTGTGGGAGTGATGTGCAGATTGGCTTGTAAAGGAAGGGAGAGTGCAGACAGGGAGACTCACTCACTGCATTCTGCTAAGGCCAGCAGAAGCGAGAGTCGGAAAAAGTATTAGTTGCTCGGTAGTGTCCAGCTTATGACCCCCTGGACTGTGGCCCACCAGGCTCCTCTGTCCATAGAATTCTCCAGGCAAGAATACTGGAGAGGGTAGCCATTCCCTTCTTCAGAGGATCTTCGCAACCCAGGGATCAAACCTGGGTCTCCCACATTGCCAGTGGATTCTTTACCATCTGAGCCACCAAGGAAGTATTCCTTTGAAGATAAAAGTCCTTTGTTCTCTCCCTCCCTCCCCATGCCCTTGAAGAAAGCATCCTTTTGGCCCCAGGAGCCAGTTGACAATCAGATCTTGTTTCATTTTAAGGTAAACCAAGAAAGAACTGTAAAGCGTGCTGAACCATTACAAACACAGGTGATAGTGTAGACCTATTTGGGCTTCTACTTCTTCATTTGATTCAATGTATTTATCTCTTCTCCTTGCACATTTTGTTCAAGAGAAACAGATGCCACAGTGCTAAGATAAATCTATACGTGATTCTAGGAAGAAAACTCCATGAAAACAAGACCTGGACCTCTCTTTTTGGCTTCCTCATGGCTTGGGAGTTTCTGAGTATGCAGTTTATACCACTAATGCAATATTAAGGTTAATCGAGTGGCTTTTCCCTACTTCCTCAAAAATCAAGCTCCCAAATCAATCCCCCTGTGTGCCTTGTAATAAAGTTTAATACCTCATTAACAAAAATACCATGAAGAAACATACATTTTTAAGCAAGTTAAATCCTTAGGGAGAGAAAGAACCCTGAGGTATTAAAAAAAAAAAAAAAAAAAGGGAGATAATGTTGCTTAGAATAAAGGATCAAGATGGATAATATGAAACTTCAATTCCCAGAAAGAATAATGTGTCTTACAAGTTGAATGATGAGCTGCCAGCAGCAAAATTAGAAATCAATATTCTGTAGAAGAATTAGTCAGTGTAAGACCAATAGCAAAATACAGTAATCATTTTCAGAGATGGGATTGAGAATAAAAACAGAAGTACTTGGATCCAATTGAAGGCTGCCACACATTCGTCATGGGAAAAATACCGAAGACTGTCAATACATCATCATCTTTTCTTCTTCTTGGTTTAAATAAACAAAAGCCCCCAAAGAGTCAGCCTTTATTTGTGAGCCAGGAGAAAAAAAACATATATTAGATTAGCATTTGCTCATAAACCATACTGTTTGCACGCATCGTTTGTCATTTGCATCATTGTAATAGGTGTCTATTTGCAGGCTGGCTTGGAAAGCTAGAGACAAGTTACTATGGTTTACTTGCCAAACTTCACTGGGGAACCAGGAAGAATGGTTGAGGAGATCTCAGCCTCTCAGTATAGAGGCTCTTATTCAGTCAAAGCATGTACCTATGCACACACACACACAACCAGCTATTCAAGTGGTCCTCACTCAAGGTAAGTATGAAAACGGGATTATAGGATTTCTCACTTCATAATGGTTCATAGCAAAGTGTTCATAACTTATGGTATAATATAAATATATGCTAAAACATAATTACATCTTATAACTGATAATTAAAACTTATAGTTCACTTACAACTTAGAATGTTATTATGAGTCAGCAAAAATCAATTAGAAATCCTAAGATACCCTACTTTTTCCATAGGGTTAGTACAAGGCGATGGAACTATCTATCTATCTCTCTTAGAGAAAACAACAAAATGTGCACAGGACCAAGGAAAGAGAAAGATAAAGGTAAATAATCACTTCAAGTGAACGAAAAGTATGTATGCAGGAGTGTAAAATATAAATGTTCCTAAGAATACATGACTTATACTTTATAGATCATAAGAGTGAGCAATTGTTTTGTGTTGATGGTATTCTTATTTTGGTCCTGGATTCACTTGGCAGAGTGTTTTGGGAAAAGAAATGATGGAACTGGGCCTAAAAATAAGACTCAGTTACATGTGGAAGTGGATCTGCCTCATCCTGGGGAAAGGATCCTCTAAGAGGAAGTAAATATCTCCAGTTTGAGAGGTCGACTCCTCCTAATTATTTATGTATGGCTAGGGTTTGGTATATACAATAACTTGCTAATGGAAAGAAGAAAAACCATTAATAATGTGCAAATGGATTTTCTACTCACCTGGACAATGTTAGGTTCTTCAGGAAAACAGAACCAAAAACATATAGAGGAGTAGTTGATAGAGCCAGAAGAGAAAGAGAGGAAAGAGAGAGATTGATTATAGGAATTGGTTCACATCATTATGGAGGGCAAGAAGTTCCACGATGTGCTGACAGCAAGATGAAAAAACCAGGAAAGAGGTGGTGTAATTCAGTCTAAGTCTGAAGATCTGAGACTTGGGAGCTAATGCTGCAAGTCTCCATCTGAGTCTGAAAGCTCAAGAACCAGGAGCATTACTGTCTCAGAGCAGGAGAAGATGGATATCTAACTCAAGCAGAGAGAGTGAATTTGAGCCCCCCTCTACCTGTGTTCTATCCAGGCCCTGAGGGACTAAATGGTATCCACCTGCATGGTTGAGGGTGACCGTCTTTACTTAGTCTACTGATTTAAATGCTAATCTCTTTTGGAGACACCCTCACAGACATACCCAGAAATTATGTTCTCCCAGTTATCTGGGATCCCTTTGCCTGGTCAAGTTAAAACGTGAAACTGTCATCACAAGCCCACCCCTTCTCAATTTGGCTCTCACACTCATCTTGTTGGGGCTTCCCAGGTGGCTCAGTGGTAAAGAATCCACCCGCAAATGCAGGAGATGTGAGATGTGGGTTTAATCCCTGGGTTCCAGACCTGGGTTGGGAATATCCCTTGGAGTAGGAAATGGCAACCCACTTCAGTATTCTTGGCTGGAAAATCCCATGGACAGAGGAGCCTGGTGGACTACAGTCCACAGGGTCACAAGTTGGATATGACTGAACGACTGAGCATACACTTGTCTCCTTAAACTTAATCTCCAAACTAGCCAATAGCAAGGTTGTGATTCCAACTAACATGATATAATTATCCTAATTCAAACCAAAAATGTACTAATCTCTTCCTAGGAGAATAAGTATTTAAGTGTTATTTATTCTTCTTCTGATGTCCTATAACTTAAATACTATAATATAAAATTAACTAATTAAATACTGATATAAAGTCAATACATCTTATGCTATAAGATGAGAATGAGAGGGAAAAAATCTAGAGATATTTGTTTAATATATATATAAATGCATACAAACATATTTATTATGAAATAAGAAAATATTGACAAATATTGACCCTTGAATGACGTGGGTTTGGACTATGTAGGTTCATCTATACACAGTTGTTTTTTTCAATAAATACAGTCACCCCATCTGTATCCACAGGGTTTGTTTTGCATCCATAGATTCAACCCACCATGGACTTAATTTTAATCCAAGGTTGGTATAATCAGTAGATGTGGAGCCATGGACACAAAGGGTTGACAGTGCTGTGCCGTTTCATATGAGCGACTTGAGGATCCTTGGATTTTGGTATCCACAGGGGTCTAGGAACCGCTCCCCTGCACATACCAAGGGATGGCTGTACTTACAGCCTTCATTTCTGTAACTGCTCTCAAGACTGTGGTGGTATTTCTAACTACCTTCTTCTACTGCTCATTCTGTAGTCTCTTTGCCTTTATCAAGCACCTGATCATGGTTCTTTACCTGATGTTGTTCAATTGCTCAGTCTTGTCTGACTCTTTGTGACCTCACGGAGTGCAGCATGCCAAGCTCCCCTGTCCTCCACCATATCCCAGAGTCTGCTCAAACTCATGTGCATTGATTGAATTGGTGATGCCATCAAACCTGATGGAGTGATCCAAACCTTCATTCTAAAAGCTTCTGGCTGAGTAATATTCCATTGTATGTGTATACCACATCTTCTTTATCTATTCATTTGTTGTTAGACATCTGCATTGCTTCCATGTCCTGGATTCTGTAAACAGTGCTGCAGTGAACATTGAAGTACATATGTCTTTTTGAATTATGGTCTTCTCAGGTATATATGCTCAGTAGTGGGAATTCTGGGTCATATGGTAATTTTATTCCCACTTTATTAAGGAGTCTCCATATTGTTCTCCATAGTGGTTTCATCAATTTGCATTTCCACCAACAGTGTAGGAGGGTTCCCTTTTCTCTACATCTTCTCCAGCATTCATTGTAGATTCCTTTGATGATGACCATTCTGGCTGGTGTGATGATACACCTGGCTGGTACAATGATACCTCATTATAGTTTTGATTTGCATTTATCTAATAATGAGTGATACTGAGCATCTTTTCATGTTTATTTGCTATCTGTATGTCTTTGTAGAAATGTCTGTTTAGGATTTCTGGCCACTTTTTGATTGGGTTGTTTGTTTTTCTGGTATTGAGCTTCATTTGCTGCTTGTGTATTTAGGAGATTAATCCTTTGTCAGTTGCTTCATTTGCATTTTCTCCTGAGGTAGAATGAATGTGAGTCAGTTGCAGTGAAGTGCATGAACCTAGAGCCCATTATACAGAGTAAAGTATGTCAGAAAGACAAAAACAATATCATATACTAACACATATATATGGAATCTAGAAAAATGCTACTGATGAACCTATTTGCAGGGAAGTAACAAAGATGCACATGCTAGTAAAGTAATGCTCAAAATTCTCCAAGCCAGGCTTCAGCAATACGTGAACCATGAACTTCCTGATGTTCAAGGTGGTTTTAGAAAAGGTGGAGGAACCAGAGATCAAATTGCCAACATCCGCTGGATCATGGAAAAAGCAAGAGAGTTCCAGAAAAACATCTATTTCTGCTTTATTGACTATGCCAAAGCCTTTGACTGTGTGGATCCCAATAAACTGTGGAAAATTCTGAAAGAGATGGGAATACCAGACCACCTGACCTGCCTCTTGAGAAACCTATATGCAGGTCAGGAAGCAACAGTTAGAACTGGACATGGAACAACAGACTGGTTCCAAATAGGAAAAGGAGTACGTCAAGGCTGTATATTGTCACCCTGCT
Organism: Cephalophus harveyi; assembly: GCA_006410635.1. Taxonomy (NCBI): domain Eukaryota; kingdom Metazoa; phylum Chordata; class Mammalia; order Artiodactyla; family Bovidae; genus Cephalophus; species Cephalophus harveyi. The sequence continues at coordinate 293,270 of SJYT01035616.1, forward strand.
TATTTAACTTCTATGCAGAGTACATCATGAGAAACGCTGGGCTGGAAGAAGCACAAGCTGGAATCAAGAATACCAGGAGAAATATCAATAACCTCAGATATGCAGATGACACCATCCTTATGGCAGAAAATGAAGAGGAGCTAAAAAGCCTCTTGATGAAAATGAAAGAGGAGAGTGAAAACGTTGGCTTAAAGTTCAACATTCAGAAAATGAAGATCATGGCATCTGGTCCCATCACTTCATGGGAAATAGATGGAGAAACAGTGGAAACAGTGCCAGACTTTATTTTTAGGGGCTCCAAAATCACTGCAGATGGTGATTTCAGCCATGAAATTAAAAGATGCTTACTCCTTGGAAGGAAAGTTATGACCAACCTAGGTAGCGTATTAAAAAGCAGAGACATTACTTTGTCAACAAAGGTCCGTCTAGTCAAGGCTATGGTTTTTCCAGTGGTCATGTATGGATGTGAGAGTTGGACTGTAAAGAAAGCTGAGCACTGAAGAATTGATGCTTTTGAACTGTGCTGTTGGAAAAGACACTTGAGAGTCCCTAGGACTTCAAGGAGATCCAAACAGACCATCCTAAAGGAGATCAGTCCTGGGTGTTCATTGGAAGGACTGATACTAAAGCTGAAACTCCAATACTATGGCCACCTCATGCAAAGGGTTGACTCATTGGAAAAGACCCTGATGCTGGGAGGGATTGGGGGCAGGAGGAGAAGGGGACGACCGAGGATGAGATGGCTGGATGGCATCACCGACTTGATGGACATGAGTCTGAGTAAACTCCGGAAGTTGGTGATGGACAGGGAGGCCTGGTGTGCTGCAATCCATGGGGTCGCAAACAGTCGGACACAACTAAGTGACTGAACTGAACTGAACTGATGGAATCTAGAAAAATACTACTGATGAACCTATTTGCAGGGAAGTAACAAAGATGCAGATATAGAGAATAGAATTATAGACACAGTTGGGGAAGGACAAATTGAGAAAACAGCATTGACATATATACACTATCATATGTAAAATATATAGCTATTAGGAGGCTACTATATAACACATGGAGCCTAGCCTGGTGCCATGTGATGACCTAGAGGGATGGGGTGGGAGTGGGGAGGGAGGCTAAACAGGGAGGGGATATATATATAATTATGGCTGATATATATAAAATTATGGCTATTTCCCATTGTTGCATGGTGGAAACCAACACAATGTGCATGTGTGCTAAGTCACTTCAGTCCTGTCCGACTGTGGACCCTGTGGACTCTGACCTGCCAGGCTCCTCTGTCCATGGGATTCTCCAGGCAAGAATATTGGAGTGGGTTACCTTGCCTTCATCCAGGGGATCTTCCCAACCCAGGGATCAAACCTGCATCTCTTATGTCTCCTGCATGGCAGGCGGGTTCTTTACCACTACTACCACCTGGGAAGCCCAATAATCCTCTAATTTAAAAAAAAAAAAAAGGAAAAGAGCTTCTGGACCATTCTGCCCTGACTTTGTTCGTTTTCCGCTGACCTTAATTACAGGGCATGATAATACTAAGAGATGCCCTAAGGGATTTCCTAGTTTCCAGACATACCCTTTCTTCCCTCCACTGCAGAAGAGTCCTTCTGCTTCCCCTTGTTAGTCGGGATCCATCACCCCAGCCACAGCGTCGTTCTTGCTTCTCCTGTTGATGTACAGGCATGAATGCCCCAAGTGACCAAGTAGCAGTCTTAACTTCTAGTTCAGTGGGATCATTGCTGTGTCTTCTGATGAAACTGTCCTTGCAACTGGAACTAAGATCTCTAGGCCAGCGAAGTATAAATGTGAGGTAATAAGAAGCAGCATTTTGCTTGTGGCTCCCTGGGGTTAAAGTGCCTGGTGCCCCTCCAATTATCATCCCTTGATTTGTGGACTCAGAGCAGTGACTCAGCCTTTTAGAGCAGAAGTCCCTAAACTTTTTGGCCCCGGGGACTTGTTTTGTGGAAGACAATCCTTCCCTGAATGGGGGACAGGGATGGGGGATGGTTTGGGTGGGGATGTTTCAGGCAGTAATGGGAGTGATGGGGAGCAATTGGGCGTGGCTGATGAAATTCACTAGCTTGTGCCACTCACTTCTGCTGTGTGGCCTGGCTCCTAACAGACCAGGGACCAACACTGCCCCAGCCCTGCCGGATATTGCCTGGAAAAGAACCTTCGCCAGAACCCAGTCATTCTTGAACCTTGATCTTGGATTTCCAGCTTTCAGAACTGTGAGAAATACATTTTGGCTGTTTATAAGCTACACTGTCCCGGTCCATGGTATCGGGTTGGCCAAAAAGTTCATTTGGTTTCAAGTGAAAAAATATAAAAGACCTATTTTCATATTCGCCAAGAATTTCATTGAACAACAGATTCCCTAATCGAACGGACTTTTTGGCCAATCAAATATTTTGTTCTAGCAGCCTGAACAGGCTAGGATGGATCCTAATACATAGTTTGGAAGATGTGCATGGTTTTTAAATTTTGCTTTATGATCGCCTTCTTTTTTCTTGTAACAGATTCACTAACAATATGGACTAATTAACTTTATGCTATGGCACAGCTACAGATTGTAATTTAATTTCAGACAGTTGTTTTGGGATGAAGCTCAGATCTGAAGAGTGGAGCGGGAAAGTGTGCAGATGGTTGTGTGTGCCAGCCCCAAAAGGCTGTGAAGGCAGCTCAAAGCACAGGGCCTTTTGTGTATTTGTGTGAATGAATAATATCACTTCTAATTATTAATGATAAAATTGAATTTCAAGGATAATGAAAATCTCTAGCTGTGTAATACAAACCTTGCATTCTTGATTATAGTAACAGCTCACTTTTGTTGTTGTTTTGTTGTTCAGTGGATAAATCATTTCCCACTCTTTTGTGACCTAATGGATTGTAGTCTTCCAGGCTCCTCTGTCCATGAGATTTCTCAGGCAAGAATATTGGAGTGGGTTGCCATTTCCTTCTCCAGAGGATCTTCTCGATCCAGGGATTGAGCTCGAGTCTCTTGCATTGCAGGCAGATTCTTTTCCACTGAGCTACCTGGGAAGCCTGACTCACTTTTCAGAGACCTCTGATTTCAACCTCAGATATCTGGAACCCACCAGGTAAACCTGGAATGAACAACAACAAACCCATTATCAGAACTAGAGTAACTAATTAAGAATAATTAAAGTGTATTCAATTTTTTGTGGGAGTATAAATTTATATAACTGCTAAAGAAAGAATTTTACTTTTGTAACTATTGCCTAAATTTTTCATAAACTTAGACCATGAATTCACAGATAGAAATCTATTTTAATTGGACAAAAATGATTTTTATAGTATTAGATCCAAAAAATGAAAGCAATAGCAACATTATGTGGAAACAAGTGAAAAGGTAAGTAAACTGTGACATATTCAAGTCATGAAGTTCATGTTGAAATAAAAATTAATGTGTTTGAAAATTTTTTATTGACATGGGAAAATATTTCAATTTAAATTCTAAGTGAAAAAAAGCAGGATATAAGGTGTTCACTTTATATATAATAAAAACATTAACGATAATCACACTAATAGTAATAATATTAAAATATGCAGAGTGGAAAGTATATTAAAATATTGAGTTATCTGGCTGTTGAGATTAAATATGACATATTTATTCTTCCTATTTAGATCTTTCTACATTTTATTTTTTAACTAGTGAGCATGGGTTACTTTTCAGTCAGAAAAAAGTTATTGAAAGCATCCAAATATCTCCTGTAAAATGCAAGCTCATATGCTTTACTTTTAAATGGTCTCTCATAGCCAGCAGATTCCTATTTTAAACACTTAATGATTGGATTTTGAGCCAACAGCAAATTGGTAGCAGGAATTTAAAAGGAGGAGTTATGCGAGCTGCTATAAAAAGGCAGAGTAGCAAAAAGATGAAAAGTAACTGACAACTTGTTCCCCATGGGAGGAGCAGGAATATTATGGGAAAGTGTGCATGTCCTCTAACATCATAGCTTCAGTAAGGCCATTTTGAGGAGGGACAAAAGAGCTGCCAATTTCAGCAGACTTTCAGGAAATCAATAATATGTGGAAGAAAGATTTCTGCACCAGAAATTAAAATAATTTGATTTCCATCCTTGGTCTGACACTTCCTAACTTACAGTTCTTAAGATAGTCATGTAAGATATTTAAGACAGGATTCTCAGCCTCTAAGTGGGGACAATTAAGTGTTCTTTGCAGTTTGTGCAATTTGGGTTTTGTTGTTGTTTGTGTCATGTAAAAGCACTTTAAAAATAATGATGCGCCAGGCACACGTGCTTGATGTTAATAGCCCACAGTGTATTAACTGACGTGAACGAACATACACATTTTAGAATCATTTATTTTCTATGTAGTCTAAGAATTTAGAAAGAGGTACAGCGTTCTTTAGAAATATGTTTTTGCAACCAGATTACATTGAATGTTTTTGTGTTTGGCCCATCTCTGTTACTACTCCTTTTCTCGAAGATAATATGTCATGGTGGAAAGAAGTTAGGGTTTAGCTAACCACTACTCTTCTAAAGAAATCAGTATTTCTTGCAATTCTATTGAAGAAGTATACTGTGGTTTTCTATTATAAATGTTTATTTACTAAAAAAAACAACCAACAAACTGTGGCATCTGCTATGTCCATCCACCAAGGGAAGTTTCATAGCCTCTGAAAATTAGCTCCTGAGCTACAGAGATTGAGACCCTTCTACTCCTAGCACCTCTAACAAATTTCAAAACTGAGAATGAAAAGAATTCCAAACATCTGATGCAAACCAAAGTCAACATTTTAAAACTAAATTATTGCAGCTGATTAATTAAACTAATCATAATCATTTCCTAAGGTTTTATGAAATGTTAATGTCATTAAGGAGATGGAATTATTGGCACTTCCCTGGTGGTCCAGTGGTTAAGATGCCATGCTTCCATCACAGGTGGTGGAGGTTCAATCCCTGGTTGGGGAACTAAGATTCCTCATGCAGTAAGTCTGGCCATAAATAAATAAACAAATTGTAGGCAATGCTTAGGTGACTTTGTAAAACTGATGTGCAAAGATATTTAAGAAAAGGAAGAAGCAGATATTTACTTCAAAGGTTATCAAATTTAGAAGGTTGTTTCAAAGCAATGAGTTCTCACATTCTTAAATCAATTTTAAAAAATATCTTATTCAGGGAAACCACATACATATTAGATGTTTTTGAACTGTGTCTAGAGTTAACAAACCAGTCAATCCTAAGGGAAATCAGTCCTGAATATTCATTGAAAGGACTGATGCTGAAGCTAAAGTTCCAATATTTTGGCCACCTAATCCAAAGAACTGATTCATTTGAAAAGACCCTGATGCTGGGAAAGATTGAAGGCAGGAGGAGAAGGGGATAACAGAGGATGAGATGGTTGGATGGCATCACTGACTCAGTGGACATGAGTTTGAGCAAGCTCTGGGGAGATGGTGATGGACAGGGAAGCCTGGTGTGCTGCAATCCATGGGGTCGCAAATAGTTGGACATGACTGAGTCCATTTAACTTGATTAAATGAAATTTGAAAGAATGCACAAATTTGCTATATAAAACTATCTTTCATTTATAATTAATTTTTGTATTTAGAAAAATCCAACCATGCTCTCCAAAAGCCAAACTCCCTTAATCTCTTTGGTACAGACTCTTCATTTCTATTTATTTTATCTGGACCAAAGATACTGATGTTTATTTGGTCTCAAAAAACTTTGTTGAATTTATCAAGATTTACATAACCTAGCAATTTTGGCAAACTGGAACAGTCATCTTGAACCAAATAGAAGAGAAAGAAGGGTAAAGCACAGTTTAAAAAGATAGGAGTTGGGATCAGACAGTTTTCCATTAAAATCCCTCCTGTGCTTTGGGACTTAGAGAAAGGTAATTGAGCTCAACATGCCTCAGTTTTCTCCTCTGAAAAATGGGGATCATGATGTTAAACTCATATAGCTATTTTGAGTGTTAATTAGGGTAAAACACTGGACGCAATGCCTGGAGAATTTCACTGTTTAATATCACTGTTTAATAAACAGTAATTTTTTACTATAATAGTAAATAGATTAGACCTCAGTTCAAGGTTCTGAAGTCATTTTCTGAGAGACATCCAGAAAATAGTGACCAAAGTTGTAGTTTGTACTTAATACTGGGTAGTGTCTGAGGAAATAATTTAGATAACTAGTATAGTGATATTATAAACATGGATGATCTTTTGATAACAGCATCATTATTCATCCATCTTTTAAGTCACAGAGAAACCTTCACTATGACCATTTTTGGAGGACGGAATGGATGGGGCAGGCTTCTCCATGTGCTGCTGCTGCTGCTGCTAAGTCGCTTCAGTCGTGTCTGACCCTGTGCAACCCCATAGACGGCAGCCCACCAGGCTCCCCCGTCCCTGGGATTCTCCAAACAAGAACACTGGGAGTGGGTTGCCATTTCCTTCTCTAATACATGGAAGTGAAAAGTGAAAGTGAAGTCGCTCAGTCCTGTCTGACTTAGTAGCCCCATGGACTGCAGCCCACCAGGCTCCTCTTCCCATGGGGTTTTCCAGGCAAGATTACTGGAGTGGGGTGCCATTGCCTTCTCTGTCTCCAGCTAAAAAGCATGAAAAAATTCAATTGAGCCTTTGGTTTCCGGTCATTGGAACTGGAGTATCCTATTTAAGGATGTTTTAAAACAACCGAAGTCATAACAACCTAACTGCCAATATTGGATTCTGACTGTAACATCTTTGGTAAACTTGGCAAAATGAATTTGTTTCTCGATTCTGGAGAACGGAGTTGTCTATCAGCAAAGTGTCAATTTGAATATTTGACAGTCTTGTTTTTTTTTCTTTCTTTCTTTTTACTCCTTATCTTTCTGCCTACATAAATTTCCAGCCATGGTATAGATACATTTTTCTAAGGGAAACAGATAAAATAGGAAATAATAATTTTGGAAGAGAAGAAAATGAAACACCGATTCTGGTGAAACTCTGCTAGTTTCACAGGGTCAGTTATTCCTCAAGTTTCCTAAAGAGAGCACCTAGAAGCGTCATCCTCTGTCTGCCCTAGAAATGCAGCCACGTGTGGGATGGGAAGGGAAATAAGCCCTCCTGGAGGCCCAATGAATCCACTTCCCTATGATTCACCAGATTATCAAGCACGTTGAAACCAAAGAGCCTAAGAATAAGTGGGATTATAAAGGTAAACATTTTTGTGATCATTTAATGCTCTCCTCCATGCCTTATGAAAAAACTCTCTTCTCAGAAAGTCTTATGACCAAGAAATTTGGAAATCCATTCAATTTTTTCTTGATTAGCAGCTCCTAACACTTAGCTGACATGCTTGTTCTGTTGAATCATTTAGGCAACATTTCTTCTTGGAAAATAGTTTTTAGATGACATTCAGTCTGCACTCACATCCCACCAGGTTAAAATAGAATTGGTGAAGCTAGTTTATTTTTGTTCCATTGTTGTTTTTCTAAAATGATAAGTAATAGACCTCTGCATTAGGAATATATTTTTGAGTATTCTCATACAACTAATGATGAGCAGAGGGACAACAATAAAATGATGATTTTGTTAAATGTATGACACTCAACACTTCAAACTCTACCTGTTTTGAGTTTCAAGATGGAAAAATATTTTTTTTCATAAATTAAATGATGGTTGTGTAAGAGAATTTATAGAGAGTACTTTAATAACTGGATAAGAAGATAATAAAACTACATAGGTAATGACAATGGAAAGAGAAAATTGTGTGTTTTTGAAGGTAGCGTAGGGTTCCAAGATTTTGTGCATGGTTTAAAAAATCAATATAGGAAATAACAGAGACATAAATAGAATTAAAGAGGTGTTTGTGGTGGATCCATGAGAATTTACTTTCCTCCCATCCAAAAAAATGATCTCTAGTCAGAGTAAATTTGACTATTTCTCCTGTAGTCAAAATAAATTAAACTTTTTGGGAGAAAAAAGTGATGCTGATCTATGACAAAGAAGAGCCACATGGTTCCTGGAACTTAATCACTGTCCTGATGGATCTTCAATATCACAGAGCAGACGACTGAATAGGTTTTACTTTTACTTTTATTCAGAGATATGCTATGTTTGACATGAGCGAATTCCAGGAGACAGAGGACAGCAAAGCCTGGCATGCTGCAGTCCATGGGATTGCAGATTCAGACATGACTTAGTGACTGAACATGCTAGGTTTCAATACAAACCTGAAGTTTCAGAGAAAGGCTCACACCCCCAAAGTAACAGATTTAATTTATTTCAATTCTTTACTTAAAATAAAAGTTGAGTCATTACCACAGGGAGATCAGTTACGAAGATTCTGAAGATGGACAGACGGACTATCTATCTCTTTATTTAAAGAGCAATATCCAGACCTTTGCTTAGAGGCAGGTCAGCAAACCATTCTTTAGGAGTTTATTAGAAAATGTAATTTCAAAATAGCATTGCCATAGGCTTGCCAAAGCTAATTAATTGCAGATCCCTTTCATTCATTGCAGGGGATGGTGGAGTTTGGAAATCAAACTGGAGAGTGTATGCTCTCAGCTTTGCCTCAGGGCATTGTGGACTCTGTAATGAGAAAGCAAACAGAGTCACTGTGTTTTCTCCAGATAGCGGCCTTGTTCTCTAAAACTTAGAAGACTTTTCTTGCATAGCATATACTAAATATAACACAACTTTAAATTTCTGAGACAGCCATGAAAGTGCCATATAGCAGAGAAAGTGATCAAGCTAACTTTCCCACATTGTAAGAAATGATTGTTGTTTAGTTGTTAATTCATGTCCAACTCTTTTGCGAACCCATAGATTGTAGCCCGCCAGGATCCTCTGTCCACGGGATTTCCCAGGCCAGAGTACTGGAGTGGGTTATCATCTTCTTCTCCAGGGGATCTTCCCAACCCAGGGATGGAACCTGTGTCTCCTGCATTGACAGACAGATTCTTTACCACTGAGCAACCTGGAAAGCCCTTAAGAAATGATATAAATCTATAAACATTAATTGTCAAGTGTAGTATTTATTATCATTTGCCTAATGTCTTATGTTTACTACTAGGTTTGGCCAGTCCTTTGTGGTTTAAAATGGAGCTCCTTTATATTTCAAAGGTTTAAAAAGATGTGCTTAAATCAGAAGCCTATAATTAAGGCTAGAAAAGCCTAGGAGAAGCCAAATGCCGAAGAAAAGATACAGACAAACAGACTATGCTGCTGCTGCTAAGTCGCTTCAGTCGTGTCTGACTCTGTGCGACCCCATAGATGGCAGCCCACCAGGCTCCCCCATCCCTGGGATTCTCCAGGCAAGAACACTGGAGTGGGTTGCCATTAGCCCTATGAAAATATGCACAACTCTATGAATTAGGATCTCACCTTGATACCTTCTGTGATATAACTTAATTTTTTTTTTTAGCTTATCTGCAGCAATGTTATAAAGGGCTAGCTCATCATGCTATCTATTACTTCATTCCAGAATATGGATACAAAAAAAAAAAAAAAAGAATTATAACTCCTATGACTGGTTGCCTACTTGATAATAAAATGAACGTGTGAAAAGTAGCCTTAGGAAGAATATTTTATTAGATCAATTAATATTGTAGAGGAGTTTTGTTCCTGGGTTAATCATTGGTATGAACTCTGAGCTTGTAGTCAAGGTTTGGGGCTAGTCATAAAAGTGACTTGAAAAGGACACCTCTGTTCTTTATTCTCTATCAAGGACTTTAACTCAGATTTATTCAATTGGGTACCTGCAGATTTCTCAAAGTACATATCGAGAAAGGAATTCTAAGAATAGTGTTGAGCTGCTTTTCAAGGGTGTTTCACTTGTTATGATTCGGGTGTTTTTGCAGATGAGGAAAACATGAGAACAGCGAGGTACTCTCTAAGTTTTATTGCTCATAGCTGTTTTTAATAAAAATAATATAGATTTCAATTGAACGGAAGAGCAACCTAGATGTGTTTGTTGCTCTTTCTAACTCTCCTCTTTTTCCAAGGCATCACCTTTGCTCACCCATAGGATGGTCTTACTAACTAGTTTGCTCTTTCCTATTTTTTGCTGCCTAGCTTGCCTTGGGGTGTGGGGCTTTGGAGCAAATAAATCCTTTCTTAAGCCTTTCTGTGTCACATCCTTATGCCTTCCCACAAGGAAGAGGGACCAGACTTCAATTACATCTTAAGGAAGATTGTATCTTTCATAGGAAGAGATCTTACTCCTAACAATTTCCAGAGCCTTCCACTTTCTATAAGTGCCCTAAACTTCAGCTCAAGTGAGCACTGATTAATATTTTTTCTCCCTAATATCCTAATATCATCATCCTGTCTGATAAGAAACGGTGAATGAGTATCCTTCAGTTCTAGGTCAGCTTTCTCAATACAGAGAGCGCAGACTCACTAATTACTTTATGAACTGATATTTTAAGTAAGAACACATCTCAAAGATAAGTATTATTTGTTTCTCAGTGTCAGCACACTTTAAATTGATGATAAGAGAAGAATATTTTCCTTAGCACTGGAACATACCATAGGGTGGTTGTTCCTCTTTTTTCCCAGCTCATCTGAAGCTTTGGTGACATTATACTAAAGTTCACAAAACTTCATGTCTGCACAATCTGTTTCTAGGAGAACAATACTGTCTTGGTTTCACACATATACACACACACACAAACACACACACACATTGTGCTCAGTCACTCAGTTGTGTCAGACTCTTTGGGGCCCCATGGACTGTAGCATGGCTGGCTCCTCTGTCCATGGAATTTTTCAGGCAAGAATACCGGAGAGGGGTGCCTTTTCCTACTCAAGGAGATTTTCCTGATGCAGGGCTCGAACCTGAGTGTGTTCCATCTCCTTCATTGACAGGCAGATTCTTTACCACTAGTGCCATCTTGGAAGCCCCATATACACATATATGTGTGTATATATGCTCAGACATGCAGATGACACCACCCTTATGGCAGAAAGTGAAGAGGAACTAAAAAGCCTCTTGATGAAAGTGAAAAAGGAGAGTGAAAAAGTTGGCTTAAAACTCAACATTCAGAAAACTAAGATTGTGGCATCTGGTCCCATCACTTCATGGGAAATAGATGGGGAAACAGTGGAAACAGTGTCAGACTTCATTTTTTTGGGCTCCAAAATCACTGCAGATGGTGATTGCAGCCATGAAATTAAAAGACACTTACTCCTTGGAAGGTAACCTAGATAGCATATTCAAAAGCAGAGACATTACTTTGCCAACAAACGTCTGTCTAGTCAAGGCTATGGTTTTTCCAGTGGTCATGTATGGATGTGAGAGTTAGACTGTGAAGAAAGCTGAGCACTGAAGAATTTATGCTTCTGAACTGTGGTGTTGCCGAAGACGCTTGCGAGTCCCTTGGACTTCAAGGAGATCCAACCAGTCCATCCTAATGGAGATCAGTCCTAGGTGTTCATTGGAAGGACTGACGCTGAAGCCTAAACTCCAATACTTTGGCCACCTGATGAAAAGAGTTGACTCATTGGAAAAGACCATGATGCTGGGACTGATTGGGGGCAGGAGGAGAAGGGGACGACAGAGGATGAGATGGCTGGTTGGCATCACCGACTCGACGGACATGTGTTTGAGTGAATTCTGGGAGTTGGTAATGGACAGGGAGGCCTGGGGTGCTGTGATTCATGGGATTGCAAAGAGTCGGACACGACTGAACGATTGAACTGAACTGAACTGATATTATCTGTTTATATATATATATACATATATTTTTCCCCTTTCTTATTAGCTCAGGTAGAAAATTGGAGGAGAGAAGCAAGATATTGATTCTTTGCCACAATACAAAAATAAAATCTTATGAAAATTTTGGCTGTACCCTGAGGAAATCATAATTGAAAAAGACACATATATCCCAGTGTTCATTGCTGCACTATTCACAGTAGCTAGGATATGGAAGCAACCTAGATGTCCATCTACAGATGAATGGATAAAGAAGTTGTGGTACTTACACACAATGGAATATTAGTCATACAAGGGAACACATTTTATTCAGTTTTAATGAAATGCATGAACCTAGAGCCTATTATACAGAGTGAAGTAAGGCAGACGGAGAAAAACTAATATCACATATTAACGCGTATGCACTGAATCTAGAAAGGTGGTATTGATGAATTTATTTGCAGGGTGGCAATGGAGATGCAGAGATAAAGAACAGACTTGTTAACACAGCCCAAGGAAAGGAAGGAATTCAGTTCAGTTCAGTTCAGTCGCTCAGTCATGTCTGACTCTTTGTGACCCCATGAATTGCAGCACGCCAGGCCTCCCTGTCCATCACTAACTCTCAGAGTTCACCCAAACTCATGTGCATCGAGTCAGTGATACCATCCAGCCATCTCATCCTCTGTCGTCCCCTTCTCCTCCTGCCCCCAATTCCTCCCAGCATCAGTCTTTTCCAATGAGTCAACTCTTCACATGAGGTGGCCAAAGTATTGGAGTTTCAGCTTCAGCATCAGTCCTTCCAAAGAACACTCAGGACTGATCTCCTTTAGAATGGACTAGTTGGATCTCCTTGCAGTCCAAGGGACTCTCAAGAGTCTTCTCCAACACCACAGTTCAAAAGCATCAATTCTTCGGCGCTCAGCCTTCTTCACAGTCCAACTCTCACATCCATACATGACCACAGGAAAAACCATAGCCTTGACTAGACGGACCTTTGTTGGCAAAGTAATGTCTCTGCTTTTCAATATGCTGTCTAGGTTGGTCATAACTTTCCTTCCAAGGAGTAAGTGTCTTTAAAAAAATAAAGTCTGACACTGTTTCCACTGTTTCCCCATTTAATTCCCATGAAGTGATGGGACCAGATGCCATGATCTTAGTTTTCTGAATGTTGAGCTTCAAGCCAACTTTTTCACTCTCCTCTTTCACTTTCATCAAGAGGCTTTTCAGTTAGGAAGGAGAAATTGAGTTATTTAGGTGGGACAGATTGAGAGAGTAGCATTGAAACATACACATTAACGTGTGTAAAACAGATAGCCAGTGATATTTTGCTGTATGTCACAGGGAGCTCAAATCTAGTGCTTTGAGACAACCTAGACAGGTAGGATGGGGATGGGAGGTGGGAGGGAGGTTGAAGAAGGAGGGGACATATATTTACCTATGGCTGATTCATTTTGATGTATTTCAGAAACCAACAAATGTGATAAAGCAATTATCCTGCAATTAAAAATAAATAAATTTTTTAAAAATAAAAAATTTCTGGCTGAACCCAGTTCAATGAAACCTACTCTGTTAGCAACGTGTAAACACACCTTCATCAGTTAGCTAATATACCTGTCAAAAGTATTTAATAAATCTAATTAATGCTCCTTTTGTTTAGAGGAAAATAGGATATTAAAAATATTTGTAATTTAGGTAATACTCCAAGTATTAGGTAAATATAGGTAAGTACTCCAAGTACTAGGCATTATAAGTGTTTCTTAGAAGTGAAACCCAAAAGGCACAGGTCCGCTTGAAGACTTCTAATAAGATGCTAATAATTTAAAAATAAAGTGGGCTTCCCAGGTGGTGTTAGTGGTAAAGACCCCGCCTGCTGATGCAGGAGACATAAGAGATGCAGGCTCAGTCCCTGAGTTGAGAAGATCCCCTGAAGGAGGGCTTGGCAACCCACTCCAGTATTCTTGCCTGGAGAATCCCCATGGAGAGGGGAGCCTGGTCGGCTATGTCCATAGGCTCGCATAGAGTTGGACACGACTGAAGCAACTTAGCACAATAAAGGAGATTAATAGAAACTACAAATCTCAAGAGAAATAATCGGAGTACAAGAAACAAAATGTTGTTATTTTATAAAGTCTTATAAAAAGTGTAGTCTCACCTTTCATTCTACTTATATTTACTTAAGAAAATATTGGCCTCCTATAAGCACCAGGCCCTCTGTTGGCCCTGAAGAAACAATTGTGGAGAAGGTAGTGAGGCTTCTGATCTCTTGGGGGGCATGTAGTTGATGAATGAATTTTTTTTTCTTGTTTTAATATTGCAATCTTCTGGATTTTACAATAAAACTAGAGTTTGGGACTAAGAGATACTTATTTTATTGGGAGATATTCATATTTTACCATTGGCACAATTTGAAATTGGGTGGAATTTAGCCTCCTTAATAAATGTTGATGATAGGTGCAAAATCAATACTATTGTGTACCAGGATCAATATCAGGACTCAAAACCAATTCTGATTGGTTGTGACCTTTTAATTAGTTAAGGCACAGTGAAACAAATATTTCAGTACTTGGTAACTATAAAAATTTGAGATGATTCAGAAGACTATGGAGTAAATATGCACAGTACACTTATTTCATGAGAATTTCTTTCTCAAGTACATGTTCTTCCCCACAGATCATTTATGAAATCATCATAGTTGTAGCTTGGATTTTGGTAATTGCTGTATAGTATTCCAAAATAGAAATTTGTCTCCATATTTGTAAATGTATATTTGGGTTGTTTAAAATTCTCTAATATTACAAGCAATTCTACAATAAAACTATATGAACACTCTTATAAATGTGTCTTTGTACACAAATGCTCAGAATATTGGTTGGCCATATTCTTCCAAGTGAGATTATTGAGTTAGAGTCAGTAGATTTAAAATTTTGATAGATCATGGAAAATTCCCTCTAACATGTCCTCCAACTTATACATTGACCAACAATATGTGAGAATGCTTATTTTCTCACAACTGCAAATTGAACATTATTAAATGCTTTTAATTTTTGCCATTCTAATGAGTAATGAATAATTTATCATTATTGCTTAATCAATGTTTCTCTGATTATCAATAAAGTTTAATTTCATTCAAGTATTAATTAATATTCCTTTATTATGTGGCCATTGCATTTTTCTCTATGAATATTGTGGACATTAAAATTTTGTTATAAATATTGCAAGTTTTCTATTTCAGTCAATTGTATATCTTTCAACTGTGTGCATGATCTTATATCCTATTCATATATTTTTAATATAGAATTGTTTTCACATTTTACTATTTGCATTAGGATTTTATGCCTTTATTTAATGGCTTTTGTTTGCTTTTTAGTATGGTAGGAATAGCCAATATTCTCCTTTGCAATTATTGAGTAGTTCAACTATTCCGTTTATTTAAAATGCCATGCATATTATATACATATTCCCATGTGTGCATGGGTTGTTTTGTGTACTCACTACTGTATTCCTCTAACCTATTTGTCTATCTGTGCATCAGGGATATACTATTTTAATTATGGGGTTTTTATAGTTTTTTTTTTAATTTTGTAGCTTTCGTCTTTGTTCTGATTCATAATCTGTTAGGTATATTAGCACATTTATTTTTCTATGGGAATGTTAGAATCAGCTTGTCAGGTTTCAAAAATGCCATTGATAATGAATCCAAGGAATAGATTAACTTGGGAAAATGAATATCCAGGTGTGCCATTTATTAACCATTCCCTTGTGGGTTTCAATAATGTATTTTCATTTTTCTCATATGAAACTTAGACGGTCCTATTGGATTTATTCATGGAATTTTGCAATTTAGATGTAAAATAGATTGTTTTGGGTCACTTTTGAGTTTGTGGTAGGTAGGTTGGGTACTGAAGTATGATTCATTTCTCTATGTTTATCCCACCATATTGAATACATTGTACATTCTCCCCCTTATCTGCACTCTCTCTTTCCAAGGTTTCAGTTACCTGAGGTCAATTGCAGTCTGAAAAATATTAAAATGAATAATTCCAGAAACAATTCATGTTTTAAACTGTGCATTTTTCTGAGTAGTGTGAAGAAATCTTCCAGGGTCTGGCTCCATCCTACCCTGGATATGAATCATCTCTTTACCCAGCATGCCTTGCTCTTCTGTCACTTAGTACCTGTCTTAGTTGCCAGGTTGAAAGTATCTGTGTTGCAGTGCTTATGTTTGAGTAGCCTTTATTTCACTTAATAAATAATGACCCCCAAATTGCAAAAATAGTGATGCTGACAATTCAGATACGCCAAAGAGAAGTCATGACATGCCTCCTTTTGGTGAAAAGTTATCGACTTAATAAGGAAAGATAAAGTATATGAAGAAGGGAAAAGAAATTTGTGCTAGTTTTGCGGTCTCCCCTCAAACTGCAAACATTATGGCCATAATTGATAAGTGCTTAATTATGATGGAAAAGGCATTAAATATATACAATAAGATACTTTTTGTGTGAGAAAGCCTACATTTACATATCTTTTATTACAGCATGCTGTTATAGTTGTTCTATTTTATTATTAGTTACTGTTAATCTCTTACTGTGATAAAATTATAAATTAAACGTTACCATAGGAATGAATAAGAATAATCACAGTATATATGATCAATAGTTTCAGGTATCCACTAGGGCTCTTGAAACATAGTCCCTGTGGAAAAGAGGGGCTCCTGTAATATTGGATTGACCAAAAAGTTTATTCAGCCATTGAGGGAAAGTGAAGTGAAAATCACTCAGTCGTGTCCAACTCTTTGCGACCCCATGGACTATACAGTCAATGGAATTCTCTAGGCCAGAATACTGGAGTGGGTAGCCTTTCCCGTCTCCAGGAGATCTTCCCAACTCAGGGATCAAACCCAGATCTCCTGCATTTCAGGTGGATTCTTTACCAGCTGAGCCACAAGGGAAACCCTTGGTCAGTGAATGCACTATTAAATAAAGTTCCTGATGAAAATGAAAAATGGGTCTTTTTACTTAAAACTGAACAAACTTTTGGCCAACCCAATATATTCCTGTTCAACATAGATGTTGGATGCTTTGGTAAGCAATTAATTATAGTTCTCCCTTTGTTGTTGTTCAGTTCTACAGTCATGTCTTACTCTGTGACCCCATGGACTGCAGCACACCAGACCTCCCTGTCCTTCAACATCTCCTGGGGCTTGCTCAAACTCATGCCCATTGAGTCAATGATGCCATTCAACCATCTCATCCTCTGTCATCCTCTTCTCTTTCTGCCTTCAATCTTTCCTGGCATCAGGGTCTTTTCTAATAAGTTGGCTCTTCACATCAGGTGGTCAAAGTATTGAAGCTTCAGCATCAGTCCTTCCAATGAACATTCAGGGTTGTTTTTCTTTGGGACTGACTGGTTTGATCTCCTTGCAGTCCAAGGACTCACAAGGGTCTTCAACACCACAGCTCAAAAGCATCAGTTCTTCGGCATTCAACCTTCTTTATGGTCTGACTCTCACACTCATATATGACTACTTGAAAAACCATAGCTTAGCTATACAGACCTTTGTTGGCAAACTAAAGTCTCTGCTTTTTAATACACTGTCCTGGTTTGTCATAGCTTCTCTTCCAAAGAGCAAGCACCTTTTAATTTTGTGGCTGCAGTCACCATCTGCATTGATTTTGGAGCCCCAAAATATAGTCTGTTACTGATTCCATTGTTTTCCCATCTATTTGCCATGAAGTGATGGGACCTGATGTTATGATCTTAGTTTTTTTTAATGTTGAGTTTTAAGCCAGCTTTTCCACTCTCTTTCATTTTCACCAAGAGGCCCTTTAGTTCCTCTTGACCTTCTGCTATAAGGGTGGTATCATCTGCATCAGTATCATCTGTTATTGATATTTCTCCTGGCAATCATGATTCCAGTTCTTCTTTACCAGACTGTTAATTCCAATTTGTAAAAGAAGGAACTTTAAAAAAAAATCATCTCTATTCAGAGTAAATGAAAGTCAAAGTTGCTCAGTCATGTCTGACTCTTTGTGACCACATGGACTATACAGTCTATGGAATTCTCCAGGCCAGAATACTGGTGTGGGTAGCCTTTCCCTTCTCCAGGGGATCTTCCCAACCCAGGGATCAAACTCAGGTCTCTGCCTTGCAGGTGGATTCTTTACCAGCTGAGCCACAAGGGAAGTTGGATTAAGAATAAGAACAGGTTTAAATGGTAAAATGCAACTTGAAACAGGATCTCAAGTTGAGCCCTCTGATCTTTCACCATGAATAAGAACAGTTTTAGACCTATTTACCTCTCATTAAAAGAAAAAAAAAAAGAGGAGGGGGGTAGTATTGGGAGGTCTTTTGTCTTCGTTGGCACTGGAACAGGAATTGGTGGGAAAAAATACACTTGCTCAAAGGGAGGTAAAACAGGGTACAGGAATCTGGGTATAGCATGGGGTGTAACACAAATCTGAATTTCTTATTTTTTCCTACTTTTTGGGAGAGAGAGAATGGGGAAGAATTAGACAGAGGATTCAGTTTTGAAAAATGTTAGGGTCTTTGTGTGATGAGAGTTTTGGGATAATCAGAATCTCATCCAGCTAAACTCCCTTTGCTCAAAATCTCAGCCCTGCCTTTTTCCTTGGATAACGCTTTTTCTCCCTTGTGTGAAGAAAGACACTGTTAGGGCCTTGTCAGAGGAGTTTACCTTTTAAGGGGAAGTTAATTTTCTGCATGTCCCTTCCCATCACTCCCCATTCTCTCCAGGCCTACAATTAGAATCCAGTTCCAGTATGTGCAGAGGACCAATTGCCAACTCAGACAAGTAGGGAGGAGGCACACAAGACAAAGAATTTCAGAACTTAGATATTTTTCTTTCTCTTTCTTATGTCTTTCCTCCATTATTGTGTGTAGGATTTGTTTGTGGAGGCGAATTATACATTCTGCTCTATAGATAGCTGATTATTGAAACAAAATGGCAAAAGAAGCAGAGGGAAAACAGTCATGATTCAGTGATTTGTAACTTGGAGCTGAATTAGTTAAGAGTTAAGAATTTGAATTGTCTTTTTTGGTGGGTTGTTAAGAGTGTGTTTTGGGCTATTTATGCAGTTACTTTAAGTTAGTTAGAAGCTTTAAAATATTTTATTACCAAAAAGAATGTAGCTATTAGAAAAGTAGCTAGAACAAGGTAGGAATTAAAAAATATACATCTGTTGATTGACTAAATGTGTTGAGAGGCCAGTGAGCTTAACTACAAAGTAATTTGAATTTTTTCAAGGTTTCTGGCTTATTAGCACTCAAATATCCTTCCTCTTTAAAGTAATTCCCCATGTTGTACAAGGCTTGGTGAGTGGTTGTGTATGTCTTTAAACTAATTCTGTTCTTTGAAATTCAGTTTTTCATCAATAAAATTTGCTCTTTTGAAATGATGCCCTGTTTTCAATTTCCTTGATTTCTGCTTGAATTCTATTTCTTCTCTTCTGCTTACTGTGAAGTTCATTTGCTCTTATTTTTCTAGTTTTCTGAGGTGAGAGCTTAGATTGTTGACTTTAAATACTTATTCTTAAATTTCCCTGGAAGTCCTGCTTTCAGTGCATCCCATAAATTTTGATGGTATGTTTTCATTTTCATGTAGTTCAGAATATTTGAAAATTTCTCTTGAGATTTATTCTTTGACCCATGTGTTATCTCAAAAGTTCCACATATTTTGGGACTTTCCAGTTATAGTTCTGTTATTGATTTTTAATTTAATTCCACTGTGCAGCCATTGTATGATATCTACTCTTATACCTTGTTAAAGTGCATCTTATGATCCTAAATGTGGTCTCTCTTGGTGACTGTTCAGTGTGAGCCTGAGAAAAATGTGTACATAGTATTCTTAATGGGCCTCCCTGTTGACTCAGTGGTAAAGAATCTGCCTGCCAATTCAGGGATGCAAATTCAATCCCTGGGTCTGAAAGATCCCCTGGAGAAGTCAATGGCAACCGACTCCACTGTTCTTGCCTAGGACATCCCATGGACAGCGGAAGCTAGAAGGCTACAGCCCACCCGATTGCAGAGGTGGACATGACTGAGCAACTAAGCAGCAACCACAATACTGTGGGATGAAGCAGTCTGTAGGTATCAATTACGTCCAGTTGATTGATGATGTTGTTGAGTTCAACTGTGTTCTTACTGATTTTCTGCATGTTGGATCTGTTCATTTCTAAGAGTGTTGAACTCTCCAACTATGATAGTGGATTTATCTATTTCTACTAAGAGTTGTTTCATCTTTGCTCCACATAGTTTGATGCTCTGTTGCTAGGCATATGCACATTAAAGACTATTATGTCTTCTTGGATAATTGACTCTGTTATCATTATTAATGCCCTTCTTTATCTTTGATAACTGTCCTTACTTTGAAGTCTGCTTTGCCTGAAATTAATACAGCTACTTCTGCTTTTTTCAAATTAGCAAGGTATGTATTTCTCTATCCCTTTACTTTTAATGTGCATATTTCTAGATATGTAAGGTAGGTTTCTTGTATATGACATGCAGTTGGGTTGTGTTTTTTGATCCATTCTGACAACCTCCATCTTTGATTGGTGGTCTTAGACCACTGACATTCCTGTGTGACTATGGATATAATTGGATTAATATCTATCACATTTGCTTTCCTTGTTCTGTGTTTCCATCTTTGTCTTTCACTCTCCCTGCATTTTGTTGTTAATTGAGTATTTTCTATAATTCCATTTTATCTTCAGTCTTAGAATATCAGTTATACTTCTTTTCTTTTTGTAATTTCTTTAAATTTTGCAATATACATGTATAACTAATCCAAGTCCACTTTAAAATAACACTGATGTGAAGAGCTGACTCATTGGAAAGGACCTTAATGCTGGGAAAGATTGAAGGCAAGATATGAAGTGGGCAACAGAGGATGAGATTGTTGGATGGCATCACTGACTCAATGGACACAAGTTTGAGCAAACTCAAGGAGATAGTCAGGGACAGAGAAGCATGGCCCGCTGCAGTTCATGGGGTGTCAAAGAGTCAGACATGACTTAGAGACTCAACAAGAACAACTGAGTTTCCTGGGTAGTGTGAATACTTTAAAAAATAAAATAATGCTAACTGTTTTCTTCTGTCCCTTCCTAGATCTATAGTTTGATATCTGACATGAATTTGGGAGAAATTCTCAGTCATTATTGTTTCAAATACTTTTTCTATTTCTTTCCTTTTTTAACCTTCTGGTTTTCTCACACTTTCTTTTTACTGTTCTCACTATATTTAGGTTACATCTTTTGTGGTTGTCCCATGGTCTTAGCAAAAAAGATGTCCTTTTTATCATAGAGGGTTGGAATACAAAAGTAAGAAGTCAAGAGATACCTGGAGTAACAGATAAGTTTGGCCTTAGAGTACAAAATGAAGCAGGGCGAAGACTAAAAGTGTTTTGTCAAGAGAACACACTGATCATAGCAAACACTCTCTTCCAACAACACAAGAGAAGACTCTACACATGGACATCACCAGAGGGTCAACTCTGAAATCAGATTGATTATATTCCTTGCAGCTGAAGATGGAGATGCCTTATACAGTCAGCAAAAGCAAGACTTGGAACTGCCTGTGGCTCAGATCATGAGCTCCTTATTGCAAAATTCAATAGGAAAATTCAGTAAATTAAGTAGGAAAAAATCACAAGGCCATTCAGTTATGACCTAAATCTAATCCCTTATGATTATATAGTGGAAGTGATTAATAGATTCAAGGGATTAGATCTGGTAGGCAGAATACTTAAAGACCTATGGTAGCAGTTTTGTACAGGAGGCAGGGCCCAAAACCATCTCAAAGAAAAAGAAATGCAAGAAGGCAAAGTGATTGTCTGAGGAGGGTTTACAAATAGCTGACAAAAGAAGAGAAGCAAAAGGCAAGGAAGAACAAGAAAGATATACTCAACTGAATGCAGGATTCCAGAGAATATCAAGGAGAGATAAGAAAACACTCTTTTATGCAAAAAAGTAGAAGAAAACATTAGAATACCAACAAGGGTCTGTCTAGTCAAAGCTATGGTTTTTCCAGTAGTCATGGATGGATGTGAGAGTTGGAACATAAAGAAGGCTGAGTGAGGAAGAATTGATGCTTTTGAATTGTGATGTTGGAGAACTCTTGAGTCCCTTGGACTGCAAGGAGACCAAACCAGTCAATCCAAGGAAATCAACCTTGAATAATCATTGGAAGGACTGATGCTGAAGCTGAAGTTCCAATACTTTGGCCACCTGATGGGAAGAGCTGACTCATTGGAAAAGATCCTCATGCTAGTAAAGATTGAATGCAAAAGAAGTGGGTGGCAGAGGCTGAGATGTTTAGATAGAATCACTGACTCAGTGAAAATGAGTGAGTAAACTCCAGGAGATACTGAAGGACAGGGGAGCCTGGTGTGTTTCAGTCCATGGAATACAAAAAGCTGGGCATGACTTAGTCACTGAACCACTGAACCACAAGAACTATATGTTCTTGGAAATTTTTTTTTTTTTTTTTGTATCCTATTTTTCAATCTTTGTTCTCTTTGTTTCTTAGTTTTTGAGGATTCTATTGAAGTATCCTCTGACAGATTCTTTCCTCAGCCATTTCCAGTGTAACTACAAGCCCATCAGACATTCATTTCTCAAACAAGCCTTTTTAGCTCCACCATTTCTATTTGTTCACTTTTTTCTTCCTTCTTATGTTTTCTATCTCTTTGCTTATGCTCTCCATCTATTCTCTGCTGCTTCTACTTTGCCTATGAGAGTCCTTAGCATCTTAACCATGGTAGTTTAAAATTCCCAGCCTGATAATTCCTACATTTCTACTGTGATTGGTTTTGATTCTTTCTCTATCTCTTTGGATTGTGTATTTTGTCTTTTGGCATGCCTTGGAGTTTTTTCTTGATAGTAGGCATGTTGTCCCAAGTAAAAGGAACTGCTATAACTGTGTCTTTAATAATGTGTTGGTGTAACTTAGAGGGGTGGGGAATATCTACATATTTATATTGCCATTAATGTTTCCTATTATATAATTTTCAGTTAGCATACTTATCTCTATGACTACAATTATATACATAGTATTGCATTTCATTTCATGTTTTGAGCTATATTATATTTGTGTTAGTCACTCAGTCGTGTCTGACTCTAACAATCCCACAAATGGTAGCCTACCAGGATCCTCGTTCATGGACTTCTCCAGGTAAGAATACTTATGTGGGCTACTATTCCCTTCTCCAGGAGATCTTCTGGACCCAGGGATTGAACCTGGGTCTCCTGCATTGCAGGCAGACTCAACTGTCTGAACCACCAGGGAAGCCTACTTTGTATAGCAAAATTATTTTTGTTTAGTTGCATGAAATATTTAATTTTGTTGTATGTTTAATCTAACAAAAGAGATAAAATTGCTTCCCCAAACCACTCTGAAACATAAGCTACAATCACTTTCTTTCATTGTTAAAAATGCAAAACCAAAGTTTTATGATTAGATTTCAGTCTTTTAGAGAGTCTATGTGTATCTGGACCAAGAACTTCACAAAAGTTTCTCTTTTACTTTCTCCTTGGATCTGAGAGGATGGTTAGAATGGACTGGAATTAGGAATTTCCCACTCCTATGCAAAAGGAAGACCCAGCTAAGGCTGGTTATCTCCCTTTCCTGGGTCAGTTAGACTCTGATAATATGCAACTGGCCAACCAGTCAAATACTTCTCCCTGAGGGCAGGCCTTGTGGAGCAGTTAGGCAGCTCTGGAGTGTTTCAAGTTGGCTCTTTCTCCTCTTTCCCTATGGGAAGCCTGCGGGAATTTCTGATAATTACTGGGGGATATGGTTGAGCAACTGAAAGCAAACCTCACAAAATTTCAGGAGCCCACCTATGGCATCGCTCAGAACTGTCCACAGTGACTCTCCAGCAATTCTTCCCTCTTGGCTCCTGGTCTCCTACCCACACGTGGTTGGTGCCGTGATTTCAGCTTGTGACTCTCTGCTTCCATAAGTCTGAATCCCTGTACTTGTCTGTCTCCAATTCTGGGGGCAACTGATTTCCTGTGTGCCTTCCCCTCTCTTATGTGTCCAATAAGAGTTGCCGATTATTTTTTAGCCTGTAGAGTTTTTTTTTTTTCTTTTTTTATCTGTTGTAGTGTTCTTGCCTGGAGAATCCCAGGGATGGCGGAGCCCAGTGGGCTGCCATCTGTGGGGTCGCACAGAGTCGGACACGACTGAAGCGACTTAGCAGCAGCAGCAGCAGCAATGACAGGGTGGTGACTTGAAGCTCTTTACATGTTGAACCTATAACAGAATGTTTCTTATCTGCTCTTTTATTCTTTTATATGTGTGTATGTGAAGTTATCCTGGGCTGATCCAGTTTGCGGGGATTTCTACCTCTGTTTTGTTATAGGGCATTTAGATTTAGCTTCACAAACTACCCTGAGATGTTTTTCACATTTTTGTTCTGAATGGCAATTGCTCCTATATATTACAGTTTTTATAATGTTTAGTTTATTTTATTTTTTTACTACCTAAATATTTTTTCGAAGTTCTTTCAAAATTAGATGGTTTCTTACTTGTTTACATTCCTCTGTCCCATTTCCAGAAACTATAACTGAACCTTCAGTAAAGATGAGAGGGCTAATTCTCAGACCTTTCCTTTGGAATCTCTCTGCTTGCTTCCTAGAAGAGTTTGTGCTGTATATTTCCCACTCCATAAACATTGGTTGTTTTTGCCCCATTCTCTCCTATTGGGATTGGGTCAGGCCACTAATTTACACATACAATCTAAGCATGATCAGTCAACAGCTTATGTCCCTAGCTGGGATAAACTGTTTATCCAGTAGTAGTTTAGGGTTGTCTGCATAATCTGTTTCGTTCCTTATATTATTATCTTCTCTGAGACTCTTCTATGAGAGGTACTGACTAAGAAAGACGTTCCTAGAACTAAAAGTTGTATGGTTAGTCACCAGATGGTCAACACCGAAATCAGATTGATTATATTCTATGCAGCCAAAGATGGAGAAGCTCTATACAGTCAACAAAAACAAGACCAGGAGCTGACTGTGGCTCAGATCATGAACTCCTTATTACCAAATTCAGACTCAAATTGAAGAAAGTAGGGAAAACCACTAGACCATTCAGGTATGACCTAAATCAAATCCCTTATGATTATACAGTGGAAGTGAGGAATAGATTTAAGGGCCTAGATCTGATAGATAGAGTGCCTGA
>SJYT01035616.1:319674-418496 GCA_006410635.1 Cephalophus harveyi
AGGAAAATATTTTTGATGAACAGAAATTCCTCTTTTAATTATTTTTATTTTAAACAGTGAACAAGATTTGCTGAAACTCAATATCAGCCTGGGTTTATTTCTCATCTGTTTCAAATATGATTAGGGCCTTCTGGAAGTCCAACAGGACAGCATCTAATAAATAGGTGTCTAATACAGACAGACGACATCACCTCCGTGTGCAGAGACAGGAAGAAAATTAGAAGGTTTGGTATGACAAATGATCAGGAAAAAATCCTGAGAGGCGAGCACTGCTCTCAAAGGCAACCCACATGCCCCACATCTGAGCGGCATCGCCCGCCCAGGGGGAGGACCCGGGAGGGCCTTTGCATTGGAATACTTACCCCGCAGACATACTGGAAGCACTCACCTGGTTTGATGGGCTGCCTGTTTGAGAAGGTCAGAGGTGCAACGAGGAATTTGGTTTCTGCGACTGGCACCCAGTGGTGGAGAATTTTCACCGTCCAGACCCCAGGCCTCAGGGGCAAGTTCAAAGGGGGCTTGTAGTGGGTGAACTCGGCAGTGGACTCAATCAGGATGTCGTAGGTGGCTGCGATGATGTTGACGGGATCCACCCAGATGACAGTCACGGTCACGTTGGGGCCCTTCCCCCATTTCTGCATGCCTACCGGCTCGTCCATGGGCCCCAGGAGACCCCCAAAGTTGCGGAAGAGACGCTCCTTGGCATCCCAGTCAGTGCCGACCTGAAACACAGAAGCGAATCTTGAAACCATTGGCCTGAATGTGGGTGCTCCATCCAGAAAGGCCTAGGATCCTGCTTTGGTTGTTGTTGTTTAGGCACTAAGTTGTGTCCAGCTCTTTTGTGAATCTATGGACCACAGCCCATTAGGCTCCTTTGTCCATGGAATTTCCCAGGCAAGAATACTGGAGTGGGTTGCCATTTTCTCCTCCAGGGATCTTTCCGAACTACGGACCAAACCCATGTTTCCTGCATTGGCATGTGGATTCTCTACCAGAGAGCCACCAGGGAAGCCCAGGACTCTGCTTACGGGGCTTCATTTACCCATTTTACAGATGAGGAAACTGAGGCTACAGTTAAGTTACTTGCTCAGTAACTTAAGGCTGGACAGGCAGTTGGCAGGAGATCTGGGATTTGGATCTAGTCTGAAGGATTATGGGGCCTATGGTCCATTTCCTTTGGGCCTCCTGTGTCTGGTTCATGGCGTGCACGTGGAATGAATGAACGCCCACTTGCAGGCCATCCCAAGGAAACGCAACTCCTGCCACTCAACAAGTGCGGCTGATTTCCACTTAGGCCATTGGCTTTCCAGATCACATGCCTCTTTTTAGAGCAATCACTTTGAACAAGAGTGGAGGTCAGGATTTGGAACTGCCCTGTCATAAGCTAGGAAAAAGGAGGGTCCCTCGGCATTGCCTATCATATGCAGGAGTTCAGATGGCTTTCCAAGGAAGAGACAGTTTTGGCTTCCCCAAAGCATCCTGAGCTGGATGCTATGGGAAGTGATGGTTGTATGATCCATCCTTCCTGCCAGTCAGTGGGGTGTGCGTGTATGGCTTTGACCCCAGAAATCTGCTCTTGGCTTCCATCTTTCCCCTTTTGGGGACTCCAATTTATTCTCCACCCAGTATCCAGAACAACCTAGTGAACGGCCTCTCACTGCTCAAATCCCTGTGACTGCCCCCCTGCTGGATTCTGGTGTCCAACACTGCTTGGTACACAGTCAATGCTCCATCAATCACCTAGTGAATGCATGCATGAATAACTTGGCAAAAAAATGAACTAACGACATAGATCCCTGATACTGAGCTCTGTTACTATTTCAAGTCAGATGAAATCAGGAAGTCTTCTCTCCCCCAGGAGGTTTAGTATAATGTTCTGAAGACGCAGCGTGTGGCCACATGGCAGCACGCGATGAGCACTCTGTGAGGCCTGTACTGCTTCTGTGGTCCTTCCAGGAGTAGCATCTCTGGTGTGTATGTGTGTGTGTGTGTGTGTGTGTGTGTGTGTGTGCATGCGGGGTGAGGAGGTGGTGCAGGTGCGAGTAAACATGTCTACACCTTGAGCAGACTTCACACGTGCAGTGTAAACACAAATTGGTTATTTTTTCATTGTTTCTGCCATGAGTTACTATACCCATCCCTAAGACACAGGGCTCCATGGCTAATATTTATCCCGAGTTTCTGGTGTTCCAGGCCTACTGCTGGAACACCAGTAGGGCATAAGTGCATCGATTCAGTTAACATTCCCTCCTCCATTGAGGAAGCACCCTTGACCTTATTGTCACTTCACACAGGAGGAAACGCTCTGAGGTTCAGAGCAATCGGATGAGTTGCTCTGGTCAGTAAAAGGGACCCAGGGAGTCTGAGTCCAGGGGCTGGGTTCTTATTCACTCTTCTGTGGATTGCCTCCTATCCATTCACCCACTCATTCATTCATTCATTTATCCAACACAGATGTGTCGGGCAACCACCACCTGCCAGGGGTGGTTGTAGTACACAATCACGGGCTCACAGCCTGCTTCAAGTTTCCGTCTTTGGGCCGAGACTGACCTTGGGAGCTGTCCTCAGGGCAGAAGAGGGAGTCATGGATAGTAACAGCTGATCTCTCAGAGGACGAGCGGGGACTGCTCCTCCTGAGGACCCCTGGAGCCAGCATAGTGGCTGGAACACAGGAGGAGTGAGAACAACACTGTCTATTGAGGGAATAAATGAATGAGCGAGCAGGATGCAAGCCAGGCCCCAACGTCACAGAGATTTTTCTAGAGATGTCCCATTCTGCGATTTCCCTCCACACAATCCTTTCCAGTTCCTTCCCGTTGTTCATTAGTCCAGTCTCTCCTCCTGTCCTGACCTGCAAGGTCTGGTCCTTCCTGATCCAACTCCAGCCTCATCTATATCCCTCTCTCCTCCTCCACTACCCCCTGTCCAGGCCACCCTGGAAACTCTCAGCACGTCTGCCGAAAGGGCTTTCTCACCCCCTGATCTTGTGTCTGTGCCTGGCTCTCTCTTGGGCTGGGTCTTCTCTCCTTCTTCACTCTCCTCCTGGCCAGCTCATTATCCAGCTCTCAGCCCAGGTGTCACCACTCCTGGGAAGCCTGCCTTGCTTACAGGCACCCCTGACATTCTTGTCTAAGCTTAGCTTTTTATTTATGTAGTTATTTAGTGGAGTATCACATTCTAATTGACATGCCTCTCTGCATGGCTCAAAACTGTCAACTGCATGAAGGCAGGGACCAAATCTGGCTTGTTCACCAAAATATCACTAGTGTCTAAAACAATGCTGAGCAGACGGTACTCACTCAAGCACACTCAATCTCTTTCTGTCAAACCATCCATCGTCTATCTACGTCATGAATGATTAGGGGCTGAGCATATGGGCAAATAGATTAATGATCACAAAACATCTTTGGGGTCCTACTTAACAGAGAGATTTATGACCAATTAGGGGACTATCCCCCAAAGAAATGGGGGTGAATAATTCTCTTAAGTTTGAGTTTTATAACTAAGTAACCCAGGTGGAAGAGTTGTAGAGCAGCTGACAGTGGGAAACTTGAATTTGTCCTAAATCTAGGAGAGGAGAAGGAGGAAGTCAGCTGCCGTCTTCAGCACAAGGGGAGGTGGGGCTGCCCAAGAGGGGTCCCATTGCTATCACATGTCTGTGGCTCAAGATCTCACCTGACCTCACTGTGGAAGTCCACTGCCATTCACCATCAAGTGATCAATTACTCAAATTTAAGTATGTATTGAGGATCAAGCTCAATATATTGCTCCCCAGCTTCAAGCCCACCAAGACTTCTTTCCCACTGCACCTAAAATGCAATTCAAACTTCTTTGCAGAGCCTGTGAAACCCCTCATGATCTGCCCCTTGTCCTCCTGAGACCTTCCTCCTGCTCGCTGGCCATGCCAAGCTCCTTCCTGGGGCCTCAGGACCTTTGCACATGCTCTTCTCTTGGACGATCCCAGAGTGTTCCAGGTCTCCCCACCGCTGACTCCTTTACAGGTTTCAACTCTGAAGTTATCTCATTAGAAATGCCTTCCCGAATGACTCACTCCATCAGCGTGTAACCCAGCAAGACCCTATGGGGCCTCCTCAGGACAGACCCCCAGGTCCTCCACCTGCCTCTTGTCTGTAATAAAACCTTTAGCCTCCAAGGCCTTCTTCAAGTTCTAAAGAATGAATTTAATCAGAGTTGTGAGATAATGCAGAAAGAAAGGAAAACAGTCAAGTGAGACAAAATAATAATCGTTTAGCCATTAAACGAAGTCGAGGATCTTTTAGTTCCTCCTCAAGGACAATAGATAACATTCTGAGCCATAACCTCGAGCCTCTTCGCAGATACTGAAATCCCCAGCAGGTGGAAGAAGTTAACTGTGCGCTGTCCATAAGCAGAGAGAGCCCAGAACCGTTGGAACCAGGTTGATGATGTTGATTCCTGATTACCTCACCACCAACCAATCAGAAGAACATCCACGAGCCGGTCATGCACCCCACAAGTGTCGTCCCTCACCCTGTCTTTAAAAAACTTTCCCTGAAAGCTATCAGGGAGTTTGGGCCTTTTGAACACTAGCTGCCTGGTCTCCTTGCTTGGCACCTGCAATAAACACCGCACTTTTCCTTCACCACAACCCCATGTCAATAGACTCAGCTTTACTGAGTGCGGGCGAGTGGACCCAAATTTGTTTTGGTAACAGAAAGCTGTCCCACCAGCCTGTCAAACCCTCAGAAAACATGGATGGAGTCTTATTTTCTTTATAATCCTTGTCCTTAACTGGAATACTTTGGCTCACTTATTTGCTCAATTGCTGGCTGGCTGCCCCAGTAAACAGCAATGCCACGACAACAGGGATCTGGTCTGTTCAGTCCACCAGTGCCCCTCCCGCCCTCACACATCAGAGGCACTCGGGGGCTGCCTGCTGAAGGGAGGAGCAGCCTTCCTCTGTGCCGTGAGCATGGGACTCCCAGGGATGGAGTGGGCGAACCAGGCCCTATGCAAAGCCCCAGGACCATGTGACCCGATGGAGATTCTCAACAGCCCACAAAGTGGTCCTGTACTTCATTCCCTCCTTCTAGTCCAACTTTACACCATTTACCTTAAAACCAAGAAAAAAAAATCATGACACAAGTTTCAAGGCTCCCTGCACCCCACGCTGTTCCTCTGCCAGAGGTCCGGGTGGCTCCCACACCCAGGGTACCAGAGCTATGGTACAGGCCCTAACTAATCACTGCCAGGAGTGCCCAGCGACCCACCAGCAGGCTGAGAAACAGGGAGAGCCCAGTGACCAGGCATCCGTCTCCTTAATGGGACATTAATGTCTTCAATCGGCTGCTTGGGCCCCCAGCACAGAATCCAACTGGGGCAGCATCTAATTGCTCCTTGACACCAGTAATTTATGAAGTGGGCTCCCACGGAGCTTGGATCCAGCCAATCCATTTGGGGCCTTCATTGAAAATGGTGGCTTGGGTTTCCCTGGTGGTCCAGTGGTTAAGAACCTGCCTTGCAATGCAAGGGGCACCTGTTTGGTACCTTGTCCGGGAAGATCCCACATTGCAATGGAGCAACTAAGCCCGTGAGCCTCAACTACTGAGCTGGTGCTCTAGAGCCCCTGAGCCTCAGCTGCGGAAGCCCGTGTGCCCTAGAGCCCCTGCTCTGCAACAGGACAAGCCACTGCAATGAAGTACCTTGTCCGGGAAGATCCCACATTGCAATGGAGCAACTAAGCCCGTGAGCCTCAACTACTGAGCTGGTGCTCTAGAGCCCCTGAGCCTCAGCTGCGGAAGCCCGTGTGCCCTAGAGCCCCTGCTCTGCAACAGGACAAGCCACTGCAATGAGAAGCCTGAACACTGCGACAAAAAGACCCGCTACAGCTAAATGAATACACGAATCTTCTAAAAGAGAGAAAATGGTGACTTAATAAGAAATTTCCACCCCTGCCTGTGTGGTGCCCATCCAGTCAGGCCTAGGCTGGCCAGGCAGGGCCACAGGGGCTGGAAAATGTAAGCAGGTCAGATGCTTCCTCCCATCCCACTCCTGGCCCTCAAGATTCTCCATATTCTATTGTCAGACTCTTTACCCCTAACCCAGCAGCCAAATTCACGGGGAATGCTGAACTCCAGGGATGGACACCTCTTTAGCTACTTGCTGACATGCAGAAGGCAGAAATCAGGAGTTTTGTGTGGGCAACACTCACCAGGCTTGGTCATGCCTCCCCTTCCCACCAGCATCACTACCCAAGCACATACACTCACTCATTCAGAAATCCTATTCACATCTACAAAGGCTGTGTCCTCTTCTATGTGCTGAGGATACAGCAGTGAGCAAATGCTATAGTCTCTGCTCTCTTGCAGACCATCACCGAGTGATCAGAGAAATCAACAAGGTCATTTGAGATGACAAACGCTAAGAAACATAAAATAGGGATGTACTGGGTGAAAAATTGTGACAGAAGCGGGTGAGCATGGAAGGCTTCTCTGAAGGTGCACCATTTGATTTAAGATCAGAATGACCACAGGAAAAAGGTGAAAACCTGGGGGAAAGTATTCTGGGCAGGAGGATCCGCATGTGACAAGCTTGAGGCAGGAAAGAACTTGGAATGTGGACAAAGATGCAAGAAGTGTGAGTGGGAAAAAGACTGGGTCCTGGGTGAGACCAGAGAAGCAGACAGAGGCCAGATTATGTAGTGCCTTTCAGGTCTCAAGATGGTGTTGATGTTACAAGGGAGGTGCTAGATGAATCCATCTCCCAAGGCAGAAAAATAACTAAAAGCCGATGCAGTCCTGGGAGGTAGGAATTGCATTCCATGGATCCATGCATCATCTGTCTATCTACTGACACCTCTGTCCAATCCTCTACGCATGCATCCAACACTCATCCATTCAATGACTGATCTGGTGATGACTCTGAGTTAGACCCTATTCTAGGAACTGGGGAGACAAAAGCACAATTAAGTATAGATTTGTGGCCTACGCGATCTAGATTCAGTGTTGAGCTCTTCTGCTTCCTAGCTATGATCCAGAAAGTTATTGACTCTCCATAGACCTCAGTTCTCCAATCTGTAAGATGGGTCTAATGCCACAACTTAATTAGGAAACTGATTTGTTATTGGTTTATTACTAACACAGGATTAGAAGGAATCAACTAATTAGGGTAAAAAATGAAAAGGAATAGAAGTTCTACTATAAAGATATACCAAGGCTCCAGGTTGGTTGGTGTGCTGATACGCGCCATCGTGGACCTTCTCCAGGCACAGGGAGAGCTTATTTTGGGGGTCCTTCAAGGCACCTTCTCCTCTATTTCCAACTACAAGTTTCAGAGCAGGAATAGAACCCAACAACGGTGTGGCCAAAGGCAATGTTGTGAGAGAGTCGTCGGCCTCCTACCTCGGAAAACTGAAGCCTCCCAAAGTCGCTGGGTGGGCTGGCAATCTTGAAGACTTTCTTCGGCATCACCCACGTCTCCAGGGTCTCGAGTTTGCTCACGGCCAGATTTGTAGCATGATGCTTGATCAGAAAGCCCTGGAAACGGTCAGCAAGGAAGTAGAGGTGGACAGAGGCTGGGTGGCCCATTGGATAGTACCTGAAAAACACACACAGGCTCACGCGAGCTCATGGGTCAGGACTGGATGAGTGTCGGTCACAACGGGGCTCCTCACCCATCATGCCGATCCTCCTAAGATAACCCCCACTTTATACAAAGCTCACCGCATTCCTGAAGGCTGTTCCCGTGTTTCTAGTATCTCAATAACTATTAACAATAACTTCTCTGCTGATCATAAGTGTAAAACATACTGACTGTATGAAAGCTCAATTATGAAAATAAAAATGGCTACTTGGATGCTTCTTCCAAGTTGCTGTCATTCAGTTGCTAACAGCAACAAACAAGTTGTGTCCAACACTTTGCGACCCCATGGACTGCAGCACGCCAGGCTTCCCTGTCCTCCACTATCTCCCAGAGTTTGCTCAAGTTCATGTCCATTGGGTCAGTGATGCTATCTAACTATCTCATCCTCTGCTGCCCCTTTTGCCTTCAATCTTTCCCAGCATCAGGGATAGATGATGTCAATTCACAGATATATTCAGTGATCCTCTGGTGCTGGGTACTCAGAAGCGACAATGGTGTGCAAACAATGTCATCAAGACGTATTTCCTTTCAGCCTTATTTTCTATGCACATATTTACATAAATTCTCTATAGCTGGGATCATAATATACACATTGGCTCTATCCTGGTTTTGCTTCATTGTATTTCCTGATCATTATCACGTCTTTGAATAGTCTCTGAAAACATGATTTTTTTTTTGTGTGTATACATTATTCCAGTGGATGTAATACCATGACATGGAACTATAATACCAAAATATTGTTTTATAAACAGAGAAAGTTCCCCATCATTGAGTGTTCAACTTGTTTCTAATTTTTTTTGCCATTCTAAACAATGCTGCGGTAAGCATCCTTGAGCAAAAGTGTTTTGGGAAACATCTTTCTCCCTCTCTAATCTCCAAGAGGCTCTTGATGTCTGCTGTATAAATTTATCAGAAAGGTTGTTCCAATTTACACTCTCATCGTCCTTTTCACCAATGCACTGGGTATGATGCATAAAAAGTATTGCCAATCTGAGATAAATACATACATAGACAAATAGCATGTTTTAAGATGCAGGTCTTTGATCCACAAAGGGGCTGAAAGGGGCAGGGAAGCTAAACAGATGCCCAGAGGAGGGAGGAGAGCAGACAGAGAAGGAAGGACGAGCGTGGACAAGCCTAGGTCTTTCCTTCCTGGCTGTAAAATGAAAAGCTGCCGGCTTCTGCACTGTGTGAGGTGCAGGGTACTTACCGGATGCTTGTGGTTCCAGCATTCCACAAATCACTGTCCCGCTCACTGCTTTCCCTCTGGTCCTGCCCTGGAGTTTAAGTCTTTATGTCTGATTATAACAGGGAAGCTGCCTTCCTGTGTTATGCGTCTGCTGAAATCACTGCCTTGTTATCAGGTGCCTCGGGGCTCTGAGCAAAAAAACCTGCCTCGTCTTCAGACTGCTCACCGCACATTTCCGGCCGTCGCAGGTCCACTTGGGTCTGGATTTTGGAAGCAGAAAACCCTCCCTGTGCTTCAGAATTTGCTGCCATGATGGAATATTCTCCATCTGCACCATCCAGCCCAGTAACCCTAACCACTGCTGATGATGGAGCTCTTGACATACTGCTGGTGTGGCTGAGGGAACGCATTTTAAATTTGAGTTAATTTAAACTTAAATGTCTCCTTGTGCAGACAGCATAGATGGTGCTGTGAAAGTGTCCTGGGGTTGCCTACATTGATGTCCCCAAATTGTCACTTCTGTCTCTTTCCCAGGTGACTTGGTGGGTTTCCTTGCACCAGTGAGGTGAGTCTATTTCCCCTTCTCAAATCTGCTTTGGCCAGCAGGAGATGAGGAACTGTGCCAGTTCTGAGCTCGGATCCCAGGTAGCCTTGCACATTCTCCATCCCCTCTCTTGCTCCTCTGTGATCACTGTGAGAGCACAGGTGGGCTAACACACGGGAAGGTGAGATGTTTGGAGCAGAGCTGAGCCACCCCAGGTATCCGAGCTGAAGCCATCCTAGACCCACCAACAACTCCCAGCCAAGAGCAACAGAGCCTCCCTCCTGACCCGCCCCTGGCTACAGAAGCGGGAGAGATGCCAGCAGAGCCCACGAACACTGCTCAGCTCACCTGCAAGCTTGAAGGCTCTGTAAATGTTTATCGTTTCAAAACCCCGACTTGGGGGCTAGATTGTTATGTGACATTATTGCAATGGATAAATAATACACTGTCAGGGCTCGTTCTGTAAAGTGGGTGGACTAGTGAAAGTTGAAGAAAAGCAGGAGAAATTATTACCATGGAAGTCGAAAGAAGCAAGTGTTTCCAGAAGGGGGCAGTCAGTCATATGGGATGCTGCTAAGGAGTCAGGAAAATAAGCGGTGGTCAAGAAATCCAGGAGTTAACCTTGCATTGCTCGTGTTCCTTCTTCCAAGAAGTCCTGTTTTCTCCACCTGAATCCATTCTCTACTGTCCTATGCATGGCCAGCATCCTGGTCCAAACCATCATCGTGTCCTACCTGGACCTTTGCTGGAGCTGCCTTACTTATCTTCCTCCTCCTTATGCCTGCTGTAACGGATTCTCCAAGTAGCCATATCTGTCATCCCTTCCTTAAATACAAGGGGCTCTGCTTATGCTTGGATAGAACCCAACCTCTTTACCTGGTCTACAAGGTCCTGCCTCTTTCTCTAGCCTCATTTTGTTTCACTTTGTCTCAATTCACCACCTTGTAGCCACGTGGACCTTATTTTTGAGTCTTGAACACCCTAAGCTCATTTCTAGCCCAGGGCCTTTGCACGGGACATTCTCTCTGCTGCGGATGCTCTTTTCCTCTACTGATTGCAGGGTGGGCTCTGTCTTATCTTTTTGGCTAAATGTTACCATCTCAGAGAGATCTTCCTTGGCTGCTGACTCTCACTGCTGTTACTTGAGCTTATCCTCACTCTCTGCAGAGCATTTATCTTTAGAGACTTTTGTTCTTGTTGCTGTGAGCTGGGGTACTGCCTGCCTTCACACTAGAATGGGAGGACCTTGAGCTTGGGGCCTGGTCTGTCTGGGTCATGACTGAGTGCCCAGTGCCTAACACAGAGCCTGCTCAATCGATACTTAAGGTTTGAGTGAAGATTCTAGAAGGATATTCTCTTGAACCCTTTGCTTCTAAGATACATCTAGGGAACCTGAAACCAGAACTGAACACAAAGTCCATTGGTACCTCCTCTAGACTGTATACGGTAATTAAGTAAAACTGAGAGGAGAGTTGTAACTAGGTGCAGTAGAAGATGCCAGATGCAACACAATAGAACCTAAAAGATGCCTCTAGTGCATTTGCTTGGCCCAAAGGTGTTTTTATTTCTTATTTAAATGAGGTGGGCATTAAAAAATTAGGGAAGCTCACACAAAAATGTGGATTTCTAATTTGTCTGAAAAAATCAGGAGATGTGATTGACAGCTCCAACTGTACATTCCCACAGGGCAAGGATGTGCTGGAATTCAGCACTGGGACCCCGGGGGCCCCTGGTCCATAGGATCAGTCCATCCTTAGCTAAGGACACATGCTTCCTTCCTGGCCCTAGACCACATTTGAATTTGAGGACCCGTAATAAAACACTGACATCCTTATCTCTGAAAGGGACTCTCAAGCAAACTTTCATTTTCTTGTTCTCTCCATCTGCCATTTTGAAATTTTCTGCAATGAATAAATGTTATCTTCTAATGAGAAAAAAAATCGATAAACATTTTTTTTTATGAAAGTGTATACTACAGACTAGAAAGCCACAATCTGCATGAAATGTCCAGAGAAAATGAGATTTTTGAAATAAAGTTTCTATTTTTTTCCCCAGATAGCTGTGGGGTAGGAATTTACTGTCTTTTGCCTTTTGGGATAAGGGTCCTTTGTCCTGATTTATTTTTAGGCTTGTATTAATAAATGTATTGGCTTTGCCCACAGCAAGGCACAAGGGTTCCATTATAATAAAAAATGAAGTAGCAGCCAAAGGATTCCAGGCCTGAGGCAACTTGATGGCTTTCTTAATCCCAAAACAAATAGCAGAAGAAAATTTCAGCAATCATAAATCACTTGGAGGTGTCTTTCAAAATTTCATCTAAGATTATTTACCTTACAAATGCTATGAAACCTGGGATTAAAACTACTCTTGAAACGATATTTGCCTTCTAAGCATCAGGCACTGTGTCATCTACTGGGGCCGTATACTGTGGCTCCTGGGACAGGGATTCTGCCCCTGGACTAGCAGGGAGGAAAAGGCATTCACTGATGACCTTGACCCGAGGCACTGCTGTTACTAGCAATGGGAGTGTTAATGGAAAATCTGCTTTCAAATGAGGAAAGGTTAGGGGTGGGCTATTGGGGAAGCTTTTAGCCAGCTTCACAGAGGAAGTGGCACCTGAGATGACCCTGGAAGCCTCGGAAAAGGTAGATTGAGTGGGGACAGTCAACAAAGGACAGCACAGAGGAACTCATACACAGTTCATATGACCAGTGATGGAGCAAGTAGCTCACACAGCTGCAGCTTAAGAATACTGGCAACTAAGATACCAACAATGGCATAAACAGTTACTAAAGCACTTCATAGATAAAATACTGTTAAAGTGGGGATAATGATAATAATAACACATGACTAATAAAGTACTTTTAGAGGATTATCCCCTTTAAACCTAACAACACCTTATGCTGTAAGGCTTATTATTATTCCCATTTTACACATGAGGAAACTGAGGCTCAGGGAGGTTCAAGACTTGTCCAAGGTCAATAGTTAGTAAGAGTGGAGTTCAAACAGCAGTGTCTGGGTTTCTAACCCATTCTGGTCTTCTTTTAAACTAAATCAGGACCTGCAGGTAGAGAGAGAAGGCTGAGGGGGAAATTGTTGCAGGCATGTGGAAACCCAGCTGATCTGCATGGGGTCCCAGTCAGGAAAACCTTCCACGTTTTCAGAGTTTTGTAGAACAAAATAGTTCCTTTCCTGTGCCCCTTCTGTTCTTGAAAGGAAGGAAGAGCCGGGCAAAGAGGGACACATAGAAGGCTCAGAGGGGAAAGACTGATGCTAATAATTTTTTCTTTGTTGTTTAAAGAGGAAGGTGGGAGGAGGAGGCAGAGGCAGAACAAGAAAGAGGAGACAGATTGGAGGCACTTCTGGGAGTCCATCTTCAGGAAATAATCAGAAAGGAGAATGAAAAAAAAAGGCTTTCTGCACAAAAGATATTCATCAGAACAATGGCAACAGGAAAGGGCTGGATTAAGCAAACTCTGGAATTTCTACTCAATGGAATATCAGCGGCATTAAAAAGGGTCATTATCATTATGGAAAGCTGCAGAGGAGCAAGGAAAGGAGGGGCTAATATTACAATGCTGAGCGAAAGAAACAGGACACGTAATCCTTGCAATTATGAAATATCTGCAATGCATATTGCTGAAGAGGAAAAGAAGCAGCCCCGAATTAAAAGGGTTTGGTAGGCTTAGGGAAAGGCAGGGGAGGTGGGGGTGATGTTGAATCCTTTCCCCACCTTCCCTCGTCTTTCCAAATATTCTAGAACATTCTTTCCTGAAGTACCAACTAGTACCCACCAGTGGTAGACGAGATGATTCTAAAGGTTACGTGAACGTTTTAAATAATGGTTCTGCCTTCCATGATGTTACTGGTTATGTTCTCAGGTCTGACAAAGATAGTATGGTCGTGTTTTAAGAAGGAGTCAATTTTCAGAGACACATGAAATGTTTATGGGATTTGCTTCAATCAAACTGATCTGGGAGGAAGGGGAAGGGGGGTGAAGGCAGAGATGAAACTGCACTGGCTGGGAGTCGGTAATCACTAGATCTGGTGATGGGAGATGGGATTTCATTTTTCTCTCCATTTAGTATATATCTGACATTTTCTAAAACAAAAAGTAAAAAAAAAAAAAAGTTCTATATTTTCATGATTACTTTCCATTTAAAACAAACAGAACTATCTAATATGGTGCATAAAGCTTTCTTCTAAAATACGTATATTTAGCCTAAAGGGTAAGTCCACAGAAAGACAGGACTTCCCCGGTGGTCCAGTGGTTAAGATTCCATGCCCCCAACGCAGGGGGCTTGGGTTTGACCCCTGGTGGAACTAGATCCTGCGTGTATGTGTGTGTGCGTGCGTGTGTGTGTGCGTGTGTGTTGCTCAGTCGTGTCCAACTCTTTGTGACCCCATGTACTGTATCCCACCAGGCTCCTCTATCCATGGAATTCTCCAGGCAAGAATACTGGAGTGGGTGGCCATTCCCTTCTCCAGGGGATCTTCCCGACCCAGGGAGTGAATCTGCATTGAAGGCAGATTCTTTACTGTCTGAGCCACCAGGGAAGCCCAGTTCCCACAACTGAAAGATAATGCATGCCGCAACTAACACCTGGTATAGCCAAATAAATAATTTTTTTTTTAAAGAATGAGTCCACAGAAAGGAAATAAGTAGGTAAATATTAGATCTGCTATTCTGAGAAGGTAAAAGGGTGACGATGGTTTAGACAGGAAAGGCTCTGAAGGCTGGGACGTCGCGTGGCTGATTTTTAGGGAGACGCATGGCGTGCAGCCGCAGCCCCCGCAGAGGCGGGCTGTCCCTCGTCCCTGGTCACCCCGCCGCTCCCGGCTCACCTGCAGCTGCTCTCCCCGGGGGCGCGCAGCGACGCCTCGGCCCGGCGGAGGCCCAGGCGCGAGAAGGAGTGGTACAAAGTCAGCGTGACGTCACTCAGGCTGTGGATGCCGTCGGGCTCGTCGTAGACGTTCTCCCAGTAGGAGCGGAGGCCCGGGGTGCCCGCGGGGTAGTTCCCATACAGGTAATAGTCCAGCTGCCCGATGATTTCCTGATTCACCACAGCTTCAAACTTGCGGGCAAAGAAGGTGGGCCGGGCTGTCTGCTGCGCTCGTGGATAAAGAGAGCAGAGTCAGCCAGTGGGATGGGGGAGGTGGGGATGGAGGACGCGAGCTCTGCGGTCCCAGCCTGTCTGGATCCACATCACCGTTCAGACCCCTACCGCCCTCTCTATTCTCAGTTTCTTCATCTGTCAAAAGGGTTTTAGGATTGAACGAGTTAATATTTGTAAAGCATTGAAAGCAATGAGGGACCGGAAGTCAGCTTCATTTAAATATCTGTGAAATAATTACATCTTAGATGGTTATAGTTGGGAGGGATCTCGGAAATCATTTAGCTGGAGGTCTCGGGCAAATACCGCCTACGGAAGTATTTTAATTGTCCGGAAGAATGTTTTAAAATTGAATTAACTGGCAACATTTTATAAGTGGAAGAGTTCATGGAAACTTTTGTCTTCCCTTGAAAAAGAAATGATCTGGCAACAGTAGGCCTAAGTTCCTGCATCTTAACACGTAGTTAAAGCTGAATAGTGGCTGTCCCTTTAGACAGGTATGGGCCTTGTGGCTCACCACAGTCCCTACCACTCCCTACTGTATCCTGGGCATTATAATCGACTTACGGACTCACAGGGAACACCCTGGATTTATTGGTCAGAATCTCTGGAAGTGAGGCTTAGAAATCTGTACTCTTAACAGGCTTCAAAGGTGATTTGTTTGCTCACTAGGGTGTGAGGACAAGGCAAATGGCATCTGAGCTGGCTGCAGATCAGTCACCTAAACAGCTTTAAAATATTCAGATTCTGGAGTCCTTCCCCAGACTGACTGAGTCAACATCTCTGAAGATGAGGTTTAGGAATCTGTATAGAAAAAAAAGGCTCCCAGGTGATTATGCTACATGTTTCAGAACTACTTATGTAAACCAAATTTTCAAAGGGGCTGAATGCATAAGAGGGAAAGGGACTTATCTAAGGTCACACAGTAAGGTAAGGTAATGGAAGAGCCAGGGTTCAAATCCAGGGTCACGGGTTAGAGAAGTGAAGTTCTGAGCACTTGTTATCTACCAGGTCTTAAACCATGGTCTGGGGCAAGATCAATGAACCTTTTCAGCAAAATGGCAGATAGTAAATACTTCCAGTTTTGCAACTACTCAGCTCTGCTGTCAGAGTCTGAAAGCAGCCAAAGACAAACTGGAAAATGAATGAGTTTGTGGCCGTGCTCCACAAACAAGCCATTTACAGAAACGGGGAGCGGGCTGGATCGGCCCACAGGCTGCAGCTTGCTGACCTCTGGTCTAGGGCTATGGAAACAACCAAACCACAGACCCTTCCTTTGAGGGGCCTGTGATCTTGTGTAAATTTTGACCTTCATTTAGGTCTAGCATTGTTCTCACTTCAGTGCATTAACAGCAACAATAATGACAATAAAAACCGGGCATATACTATAGGCAGAGTGTTGCATTTTGTCATTATGTCTAATCCTCCCAATAACTCTGCAAAGTGAGTGCTATGATTCCTATTTTACAGATGAGGAAACTCAACTTAGAGAAGGGAAGGGATAATGTAGAAACACACAGTCATGATTCAAACCCAGATGACTCTAAAATCCAAATTTTATCGACTGTATCATCTTAGGATCACACTGCTAGTCAAGTGAACCTGAAGCCCCAATAACAAAAACTCTTGTTAATGTTTTGGAATATCCCATCTGCTCTCTGCTTCACAGACACCTGGGACACCCACCCCTACCCTTTCTCTGCAGTCGAGGGGCTAGCTCAGTTCCCTTATAGGAGCATTAAAAAGAGCCAGACCATGTGGGTTCAAATTCTCACTCTATGTCTTTCGAGCTATATATGTCTTTGGGGAAGTCATCCAGGGCCTCAGTTTTTCCAGTCCTTAAAATGGGTACAATAATAATATGGGTGCTTAGCATGGAATCTGACACACAGTGTTAGCAGCTATTATGAGACTGTTATCACTATGCCTTTAATTCTGCTACAGGGACTTCTAAGTCTTCACTTTCTGGAGGCAGAGCACCAGAGTCAGTGGCAGGGCAGCCTCCTTTCTCCTCCCAAGGTTCTCTGATCATACCTGTAGCTCCTAAAAAGCACGTTTCTATGTTTATAGTTCTCGTCCTTGGAGTTCTTTCCATAAGAACTCAGAGTTTCTTATAGGCAGCAGTTTCTTGAGTCTAGACGTTGAGAAATATTCTTGATCTTTGTTTGCTGTGAATTGAAGAGCTGTGAGCATGTGACTCGGTCTCTGTGTTAGCTCATCTTTATCAGGGACCACGATGTCCCCAGGACGCTGGGACTGGAATACAAATGCTGCTGCCCTGGAGTGGCCCAAGAGGGGCAGTGCTCTCAAGAATTGCCCTATCTCCTTGCTCTAAATGATGAAGGTCCTTTGCAATGAGGGTGAAAGCTGATCCTCTACAAAAGTGGGGATTGTTCTGTTTCTTTGTCCCCCTTTGAACAAGTCAAACATTCCCCTTGCCACCCCTTTCTGCTCAGCAGACCCTTTATGCACAGACAATGGAGCTAAAATGTCACCTAAGTTCACCCAACCTCAATTAACATGGGTTTGAGGAGGCCCCTGGGTAGCTTTATCTTCCACCAAAAACAGGCCTAAAGAACACTCCTTGCAGCAACTGCTTACACGGGTGAAAGGCGTTAGGTGGGATCCTTGAGGGAATACGAATGATGGGACAAAACCTACTGTGTATTCTGCATTCCACCAGACGTGGAATCAGGTTGGCAGCAGGGTCTGGTGGATAAAGCTCAGGTTTGGACCTGGAAACACCCGTGTGGGACCTCCCACCCTACCACTCCACTACTGCGTGTCCATGGACAAGTAAGTCCCCTCTTGTGCCTTGGTTTCCCCACCTGCACAATGGAGATGATTTCTACCCAGTGAAGCCAACGCCTGCAGAGAACCTGGCACACAGCCTGGGACACAGAAGACCCCAACCCCATGCTTCTCAAACAGAACAGCCTCCCTGTTGCCTGGGGATCTTGTTAAAATGCAGATTCTGACTCAGCAGGCCAGGAGCAGCAGAGATTCTGCATCTCTAACAAGCTCCCTGGTGATGCTGATGCTGCTGTTCTACAGACCACACTCCGAGGAGCGGGGCTAAGAGGCTGGAAGCTCCATGGGGGCAGTTCGGGTCCTCCCG
Organism: Cephalophus harveyi; assembly: GCA_006410635.1. NCBI lineage: Eukaryota > Metazoa > Chordata > Mammalia > Artiodactyla > Bovidae > Cephalophus > Cephalophus harveyi. The sequence continues at coordinate 337,260 of SJYT01035616.1, forward strand.
TGGATGGTTCAGTTATGTGCCAGAGCGAGGCAGGAGGGACACTTTGGATTGGGTTATCAGCCTGGCACTCTTGTCCCCGCCCTTAACACCCGCCATCACTCCAAGTTAGTGGTTTGGGGAGCAGCATATCATCTCCACGTGGTAGCTCTAGTGACCTCAGAGTGGCCTGTGAATGTGTGCTCTGGGCAGCTGAGGCTGGGCATGGTGAGGAGGAGAAGAGGAAGAATTCAGGGTGCTGGCCTGGGGGGAGCAGGAGGCGTGCTCACGTGGGATGGAAAGAGGTTGCCATCCTGAATAGGTCTGGGTCCAAGGCACCCTTGGGGCTCACGGGAAGCAGACGGACACTGGCCACCCTTCTGCCTCTCCTCTCCCCGGAGCATGAACTGCTGGGCCCTGCAGAGACACCTGTGATGGCAAGCACCTTTCTTCTTGTTACTCCCTTAAGTTCACAGAGCACGGTGGTTTACCAACCTGGCCGCTCATCAGAACGTCCCTAAATCTGTTACAATAAAAATAAAAATCCCTGAGCCTCACTGGAGATCAGAAGCTCTCGAATGGGGATGTGTTTGCCCCCGGTGGCTATCTGGTGATATCTGAAGACATTCCTGGTTGTCATGTCTGCAGGGTGCTAATGGATCCCCATGGGACATTAAACAGTGACATCCTGGTTGTCGCAGTGGAGGGTGGGGTGCTTCTGGAATCTAGCGGGCGGAGGCCAGGGTTGCTGCTTAAACATCCTGCATCCCTCCACCCTAACACAGAATTATCCAGCCACGATGTTAAGAGTGCTGAGGTTGAGAAACTCTGCACTCTAACCAAGTTTGCACCCAGAAATGTATTTTAAATATTTCGGGAGATTCTGATTAAAAAGCAGCATAGAGAAATGGATGCAAGTACAGCCTTTGAAAACAGATATGTTGGGCTATGTGACCTTGCATAAAGTTTTTGATCTCTCTCTACCTCAGTTTCCCTATCTCTAAAATAATCTATCTCTGTGTCTATCTATCTTCTGAGGCTGTTGTGGGGTTAATGAGTCGACACGGGCTAAGCAGTTAGATGGTCCCTTGCATGGTGTTAGCGATCAGTAAGTGCTGGGTATTGTGGATGTTGTTATGATTATCATCAACAGCTGGGGTTGGAGCGTGTGGGATGTGATGACCTGCGGGGTGCCTTGGCCACCTGCAGATGCTGGCTGGAAGGCACGGGCAGGCGGGCTGGGTGGCGGCTCACCTGGAAGCGGTGGAAGTCCTGCGGCTTGAAGTCGTTGGGCGAGCAGCCGCACCAGTCCACGATGTGCTTGTACTGACACTTGCAGCCCAGCTTGCGGTTCCAGTTGGTGATGCGCAGGTTGTTGTCCACCATGGTGTCGCAGTGGGGGCTGTTCTCCAGGACCGTGTGGAAGAAGGACTGCAGGGGAGAGAAGGGCCTGGCTTGAGACCTTGCCCAGTCTCCTTCAACTGGGCGGGGGTGGGGGTCCTTCCCAGGGACCACCTGGCAGTGAAGGGACTCTCTTGCAGACTCAGCTGTTCTCTCTGCAAATGGAGTTAGTCCCATGCAGGCCTAGCCAGAGCACCCTGAAAGTTTTGTTCAGAGCAGCATTCTGCTTAGCAGTTACTGCTCTGTTTCTCTAAGATGTCTCTTCCCAGCAGCCTAGAAGCTGATTTCAAGACATCTCTTATGACCCAGTACATCCATTCAGCAGAGAGAAAAAGTCCCTGAAGGGCTTCCCTGGCAGCTCAGCTGGTAGAGAATCCACCTGCAATGCAGGAGACCCGACTCAATTTCTGGGTTGGGAAGATCCACTGGAGAAGGGATAGGCTACCTACTCCATATTCTTGGGCTTCCCTGGTGGCTCAGATGGTAAAGAATCTGCCTGCAATGCAGGAGACCTGGGTTCGATTCCTGGGTTGGGAAGATCCCCTGGAGGAGGGCATGGCAACCCACTCCAGTATTCTTCCCTGGAGAATCCCTATGGACAGAGGGGCCTGGCAGGCTACAGTCCACAGGGTCGCAGAGAGTTGGGAGCGACTGAGTGACTAAGCACAGCACAAGGTATGTCAACACCTGAGGACCAGAGGAAAACATTGGGACAGTTTTCTAGAAAACCCTGGGCCAAAGGACTCTTGATTTTACAAACAGCTAGACCTGAAACCAAAGGGATTCAGTCTGAGATATTTTGGAACAAAGACTGAAGCCCTGGAATTTCACTCCTGGGAGAGGGAGGCCAGAATCATGGACGCCCTCCTGCCCCAGTCACAGGAGGAGGGACTACAACGCAGGAAGGAAGGAGGTGGGGTGCGCTGGGGCTTCCCGCTGTCCGTGGTGCTGAACCAGACACCATCATTTCCCTCTATTCCTGAGACTCTTGGCCAACCTCTCCTAGGAATCTCAGAAAAAGGCAATGTTGAGAGTGAAAAGAGAGGCCAGAGCAGAGACACATGGTTGGAGCTGCTGAAAGAGAGAGAGATGGGGAGAGAAACACACACACACACTGACTTCTATTTGGACACTGTTTTATAACAACCTCAGATACCAGGGTTTCCCCTGCTCTCTGCTTCCTAGGGAAAGCTATTGGGGAATACGTGTCCACCTGTTGCAAACTCATGGCACAGACTTCAGATTTCTCCTAAGTTCATCCCTTAGATGAGGTTTGGGAAAAGCGCAGGGCAGAAATGCTGGGATGCAGGAGGTGGGATCTAATAGAGATATTGGAATGTAAAGTGCCTGGGTGTGCTGCGGGGTAGGGGGTGGGGTGGTGGGACAGAGAGAGCCAGCATTGGGATGCACACCTTGATTAAATCAAACAAAGTCCCAAATAGTCTCTTCTCAATGGCTGAGTGGATAAAATGAGGCTCTATCCACATCACCCATCTGACCTTCTTGTGATGCTAAATGACATGTCTGTGAACCTGCATTTTAAGCTTGAATTGTCTAAAAGCCCAAACAGGCACATATTCTCCATCAAGCAGTGGGGTAGGTACCCGATTATCAATTGTCCTGTGTCCTTTTGTAATGATACAGAAAAGATAATGGATGAGAAGGTTATTGGAATTGAGAGAGAAAGTGATTTTTGCTGAAACATGATTAAAAGCTGATGACTTAACATGTATACAGAATAGCAAAACCTGACCCAGTGATGACAAGCCCATCATCCCTTAGGAGTTATGTCAGCAGTCAGCCCTACTCAGAGCTTGGCCCTGCCCCAGATGTTGGTGAGGGATGTGGAAACCATCAAATGAGATTCATTGTCTTGTTTGGCCTAGAAACACAGAACCTGAGTAGCCCTGAAATGGGGCACAGCCAGGAATGGTGGGCCATTCATGGGAGGTGTCGCAGGCTCAATAGAAACAGCCAGCACTGGAGTTTTCTGAAGTTAGAGATTAGGGTGAAAGTGAATGAGAGGTCAGGGAACTAATCTAGAATCTCTCTGCCCAGGTCTGATAAGAAGGCTGCTGGCTGTTGTCAGGAGCAACACTGTAGCACTGAGTCCCTACCCATTTCCAGATGGGACTGGGGCTGTTTCAGAATAGCCTGCAATCTTACACACAGGACTTTCTGAAATGGACTGAATGTTTGCATCCCCGCAAAATTTTTAGGTTGAAACCCTACCCACCATGTGATGGTGTTAGGAGGTAGGGCCTTTGGAAAGTGATTGTAATGAGGGTGGGGTCCACACAAGTGGGATTAGTGTCCTTCCCTCACCCCTTATGCCATTGAGAACACAGTGAGAACTGTCAGTAGGCAGTCTGCAACCAAGAGAGAAAGCACCTGACCACACTGGCATGCTGACCTACAACTTCTGGCCTCCAGAACTACAAGAAGCACCTCCATTCTTCTGTATCTGTTTTGGCACTCTGAACTAAGACAGGGTCCCACCCTGAGGTCTGAGAAGTGGCGACAGACTTCTGAGAGCTTTTCACATAGCTGCAAAAGCTAACAAGAAATAGTGGGTCCGAAGCATTTGGCCACAATGGCTGTCAATGCAGGAGGCAGAGCACACCCAACAGGAGCCCTGGTTTGGCGATCACAGGAACTTCTGATGTGACTGACGAGGCCAAAACTGCTGGAAAAGTTTTTACAGGACTGGTGACTGGAGGATCTGCCAAAAGTTGATATGGGTGTCTCTAAAGAAGCCAGCATATACAATTGTGCAAGTTATGCACTGCACAACCCTGTGGGTACCATCGACATTGTAGGTATGAGAGCTTTGTATTTTTTTTCAATAGCAATTTTCTAAAAAATGGCAATAAAGCTGTTCTAACAAAATTAGTATATTGTGATGATTTTATGACCAATGGGAGCCAAGTGTCTTGAGGAAGAACTGCCTTTTTTACTTTACACTTTTAAAGACACCGTATAGATTGCTGGTGCCAGCCTTGTGCATCTCCTCCATACAATGACCTCCCTCCAGACTGGACTGGACCAGGGGTCCTACGGTGAGAGTAAGGTCTCTGGTAGCTCGCACAGTTTCCCATCTTCCTCTGGATGTTTGGAGGACGATGTACTAACCCCTATGTAGCTTCATCAAAAATTCAGCATCCACTTTGCTCCAAAGGCTAGAGCCAGCCCCTACCTTTCTCAGGGACTTTTCCCCAGATACTCACCTCGGCAGGAAGCAGAGTATAGGAGTAGAATTGCTTCATTTTGGTCACCAGATCATCAGTGGAGAATGTCACATACTCTACAAACTTCCGGTTTAGCAGGAACCAGTCTGAGCCCCCATCCACAGCAATGCCCTCTGGGATCCGCCGGTCCCCCAGGCGCCACATGTGGGCGTCACACTCCAGGAAGAGCCGGTCTAGGCCCTGTTTCCGGATGAACCTGGACAAGACAAAGTCATGCTTAGCCATGAAACAACTCAACCCAGAGTCCAAAAGAAATGGTCAAAACTACTGTCTGTCTGGAAGGTCTTGGCCATAAAGCCATTTTTTGAGCACTACTACATGCTCAGTGCTGAGCTAGGGGGTCTGTGTGTAGTTTCTCATTTGATCTTCACAAGTGAGGCTGGTCTCTGTAACACTATGAGGTGAGGTGAAGTTGCTCAGTCGTGTCCAACTCTTTGCGACCCCGTGGACTGTAACCTACTAGGCTTCTCCGCCCATGGGATTCTCCAGGCAAGAATACTGGAGTGGATTGCCATTTCCTTCTCCAGGGGATCTTCCCGACCCAGGGATCGAACCCGGGTCTCCCGCATCAGAGGCAGACGCTTTAACCTCTGAGCCACATATTATTATGCCCATTTTACATTTGAAGACACTGAGGCTTAGAGCGCTTAGGACACTTGCCTGCCCAGCACTGTTAGAGGGCAATGATCATCTGCTACATCTGCTTCCACTTTAGAGAACTTCTGAAATCACCTTTTCATGCCACAAATGCATTAGAATTTGGTGAATACAGCTATACACCCTCATCTCAGAATAATGCTTTTATTTTTAAATTTATTTTTAAAAATTAATTAATCAGTAAACTAAGTATATTTATTTACAATACAGTGTTAGTTTCAGGTGTATCAGTTCAGTTCAGTTCAGTCGCTCAGTCGTGTCCGACTCTTTGCGACCCCATGAATCGCAGCACGCCAGGCCTCCCTGTTCATCACCATCTCTCGGAGTTCACTCAGACTCACATCCATTGAGTCTGTGATGCCATCCAGCCATCTCATCCTCGGTCGTCCCCTTCTCCTCCTGCCCCCAATCCCTCCCAGCATCAAAGTCTTTTCCAATGAGTCAACTCTTCTCATGAGGTGGCCAAAGTACTGGAGTTTCAGCTTTAGCATCATTCCTTCCAGAGAAATCCCAGGGTTGATCTCCTTCAGAATGGACTGGTTGGATCTCCTTGCAGTCCAAGGGACTCGTGTATAGCAAAGTGATTTAGTTTTATGTATGTGTATATATATATTCACACACACACACAAATACATATATATATACAAACACACATACATATATTTCAGATTCTTTTCCTTTACAGGCTACTTAAAGATATTGAATATAATTTCCTGTGCTATACAGTAAATCTTTGTTGATCATCTATTTTACTCATAACTATCTGTTAATCCTATACTCCTAAATTTATCCCATTGCAGAATAATGCTTTTAAATGCAACAAAAATACACAGAGTTACAAAATGTTTCCATAAATACCAAAGTGATGGCATAGTAATTCACATGATTCTTGATTCACACACTATATAGAGGATTGCAAAATATTTTTTAAAACACCAAATTTATGATAATTACATGTGTTTTCTTTTTAACACACTTAATAACAAGATTTTGTAGTAGGTCTAAACACTATTATAATTTTGAAGAAGAGGTGAGCATAAATGATATTTAGACATGGATGCATCAACTATAATATGATTTGAAATTACGTGATTCCTGGGACTTCTCTGGCAGTCCAGCGGTTAAGACTCTGAACTTACAATGCAAGGGTCACGAGTTCAATCACTTGTTGGGGACACAACAGGAAGAATGGACAAAAAAAGGAAATATATGATTCCAACAGCAACTGCTAATACTATAGTGGTTTGTTATCCTATATTTAGCTGGATTCCAATTAGCGTTTAGTGAAAATTAAGATCATTTTCTTCCTGGGCTTCCCTGATGGTCCAGTGGTAAAGAACCTGCCTGCCCGTACAGGAGACACGGGTTCAGTTCCTGATCGGGGAAGATCCCACATGTCATGGAGCAACTAAGACTCTGCGCCACAACTGTTGAGCTTGTGCTCTCGAGCCTGGGAGCCGCAACTACTGAAGCCTGTGCCCTGCAAACGAGAGAGTAGCCTCCACTCACTGAAACTAGAGAAAAACCCATGGAGCAACAAAGACCCAGCACAGTTCAAAAAAAAAAAAGTCACTTTCTTCCCATTCAAAGTCACAGACCCCTAAATTCCATCCATGAACCTTAGATTAATAACTCCTCCTCTAGGACACACACACACACACGTGTGCACACACACAGGATTCTGTGAGGCAGGCAAGGCAAAATCGGCATTCCCTAATTTACAGACACAGAAATCAAAGGTCAAAGAGCTTGTAAGGTGGATGGAGCTGTTGGGAGGGTGGACAGAGCTAGGGCCAAGACTTCTGGCCCAAACTCTCAGTTCATTTTTACTTAGCATTAATTTCACACCTACTATGTGCCGGGCCTGGGCTGGCCCTGGTGGAAAGCAAGGAGAAGCAAAGATGATCCCTGCCCGTCAGGAGCTGGTTGTCTCCTTGGGAGTTTATAATTTACAAGTTTTCTGATCTGGCTGATCTTCTTGCTCATACAACATAAAACCAACCATTTAAAAACATACATTTCAACAGAATTAGTTCATCTGCAATCGTCATCTTTACCTAGCTTCAAAATAGTTCATCACCCTCAAAGGGAACCCCCATCCTCATCAGCAGTTACTTCCTATTCCCCTTCCCTCCAGATCCTGGCCATCCATCCATGGATTTTCCTAGTCTGGATATTTCATAGAGATGGAATCACACAAGGTGTGGCCTCTTCCAGCTATCATCGTGTTTTCAAGGTTCCTCCACACTGAAGCACATATTGGTACTTCATTTCCTTCTCTCTGCCCGGCATCCATCACTTGCTTCTGTGGGAACCGCACCCTGATTTTATTTTGGACATCCACCCTCAACTCTCACTTCACTTAGTTTGCCTCAACCCCAGCACCAGGGGTGGGGACACGAACCGGCTTGATCAACCAGAGTACACCACCTGCTAGGCTGCCATAACTGCTTCAGGGATGGGAGAACAACTCAAGCTGAGTCTGAGACTGGGTTCTGGATTTTTGCTGAAAAAACTAGGAGGGAAGGCTTTTCTTGGGGATTTTTGTCTGGAAGAATGTAAGCTGAGGGTTGCAGGCAGCCATCTTGCCACCATGTGTATAGAGGTTGTCTGACCATGAAGTATCACAAAAACAAAGAGAGAAAAGAGAGAGAGAGAGAGGAGAGAGACACAGACAAAGCTTCAGTGACTTTGCTTGGGACCCTGGAGCTTGCTGTCCCTGACTCACCCCCAGACTTGTCAGTAATGTGCTTAAGGCATTTTGGAATAGGGTTCTGTCATTTGCAATGGAAAACGTCTGGACTAATACATTCCTTAAGGATTTCACCTTTATCACTACTGTGATGGGTGCAAATGCTCTTAGCCTCCAGGTAGAGTAGGTGGCCATGGCTGTGGCACATTAGTGCCACTTCTCCACTAGGCCAGGCTGCATCCCCCATTGCGTGTCTACAGGGTTTTGTGTCTCCATAACAGAGCTCCCCTCTGTCTTCACATTGGAGTTGCCTGTCTCCTCCGAGACAGATGCTGCACTCACTAGAACAGACCCAAGCGTCCTCCTTTCTGCCTACCTTACAGGTCCTGGAACACTGCAAGGCAGCTGCAGGGTATAGCAGCTGAAGATGGTCCCACCCTGCTGGCCATGCTCAATTCTAGAAAAAATCTCTCCCACTGAGCCTCCCACAAATTCGCTAGAGGGAACTGCCTGGGACCTCACTAATAAAGCCATACCCATAACACTTTCTTCTGCACAAATAGAGGACCTGCCCCCAGACACTGGTCACTCACTGAGCACAATGGTGTAATAGATTTAATTCTTAGAAAAACTTGATGCTGCTGCTGCTAAGTTCCTTCAGTCGTGTCCGACTCTGTGCGACCCTGTAGACAGCAGCCCACCAGGCTCCCCCGTCCTTGGGATTCTCCAGGCAAGAACACTGGAGTGGGTTGCCATTTCCTTCTCCAATGCAGGAAAATGAAAAGTGAAAGTGAAGTTACTCAGTCTTGTCCGACTCTTAGCGGCCCCATGGACTGCAGCCCACCAGGCTCCTCCATCCATGGGATTGTCCAGGCAAGAGTGCTGGAGTGGGGTGCCATTGCCTTCTCCACAAATTGATGTTAGTGTAATAAAAATGGTGATTACAATGATGCTATTGGTGAAGAGACTTAATTCTGCTAAAATGTGCTTTTCATCTCATCACAACATGACTCTGCCAGTAACCAGCTAGGTGAATTTGGAAAATAATGACCTTGACTAATTTTCCCCATGGGAAGCTGACAAAGTTGGGCTAGGTCTAGGTTGTAAAATTAAATGCCTACAGGGATCAGACAAATAATGTAAGTGTGTGAGGTAGGCTGAGTATAAGATAACAGTGTAGGTAGAATCAGCAAAGATGTAGAGAATGCATTTTCTAAAAGAATTTCAAATCCCTTAAAAACAATTCTGACAAATAAGACATACCCCTAGGTTGAATCCAGCCCACAGACCACCAGTTGTAATAATGATGAGTTAGGTAGTCTCTAAGATACTGTTTAGGCTGGATGATTCACAAGCTAGAATCAAGATTGCCAAGAGAAATATGAACAACCTCAGTTTTACAGATGATACCACCCTAATGGCATAAAATGAAGAGGAACTAAAGGGCTTCTTGTTGAAGGTGAAAGAAGAGAGTGAAAAAGCTGGCTTAAAATACAACACTCAAAAAACTAAGATCATGGTGTCTAGTCCCATCACTTTATGGCAAACAGATTGGGAAAAAGTGGAAACAGTGACAGATTTTATTTTCTTGAGCTCCAAAATCATTGCTGACTCTTGCTCCTTGGAAGGAAAGCTATGACAAACCTAGACAGCATATTGAAAAGTAGAGACATCACTTGCTGACAAAGGTCCCTACAGTCAAAGCTATGGTTTTTCCAGTAGTCATCTACAGACGAGAGAGTTGGACCATAAGGAAAGCTGAGTGCTGAAGAATTAATACTTTCAAAATGTGGCACTGGAGAAGACTGTTGAGAGTCCCTTGGATAGCAAGGAGATCAAACCAATCAATCCTAAAGGAAATCAACCCTGAATATTCATTGGGAGGGCTGATGCTGAAGCTCTAATACTTTGGCCACCTGATGTGAATAGCAGACTCATTTAAAAGGCCCTGATGCTGGAAAAGATCAAGGGCAATAGAAGAAGGGGGTGACAGAGGAGGAGATGGTTCAATGGCATAACTGACTTGATGGACATGAGTTTGAGTAAGCCTTGGGAGTTGGTGATGGACAGGGAAGCCTGGCGTGCTGCAGTTCACAGGATTGCAAAGAGTCGGACACAACTTAGCGACTGAACAAGAACAAGGGACTTCGCTGTGATATTCTTAAGTCACTCTTATACCGAGGAAGAGGGTGTGGGGCAAGCATGGGATCCCAGAAGGGGCTGAGAACTTTTCTGAAGACACACAGGGCAAAAGCCAACCAGAAGACCCAGGTTTCCAATGTCCCTGGTCTTGACTTTTCCCTAACATTTTCTTTCCAAGTGTAAAATTCACTATCCTTAGCAAAGCCACGTTCCCTCTGGGGAGCGACCTGGTGAAAGGTTTTCAATACACTCACAATGGCACTTACTGATACCAAAGTTGGCTGTAACTGATTCACTGAAGGAAGACACTGAGGCAGGGGAAAGAAAATCCTATCTCGACTCTGGCTGGTGCCAGTTAGATGATAATGTCCAGTGGGTACACTTAACTGTGCTTAAAACTTTAAATTTTAGAAACCTTATCAAAACTTTCATGATAATCAAGACAACTGAGGGAGAGAGAGAGAAGAAATACAGGTGGGATGACATGCAAAATTTTTCTTTCCATGGACCAGCTTTTTAATTTCATGTTCCATTAGATTGGATAACAGCATCATCTTGCAATTTTAATGTGATGTCCCAGACTGCAATATCCAAATACAATATTTATGCAGTAATCTCCAAAATAAAATATTTACAGGGTTTGGGAGATTGACTGTTGTACTTACTGACTTACTGCCTTCAAAACCGATAAACTCCAAAAGCATGCTTTAGTTAATTATGAGTAAATAGAGATCACATATTGCCCAGGTCCCAGAAAAGTTCCTGGGTTGAAAGGGGCTACCAGGAACTTAGGTCTGGACTGAGAGAAGGTGGAACAGGCCCAGAGTGTGGAAATCTATCAGGAAAAGAATCAAGCTGTTTAGGCAGTGATTTTGCTTTTTACTCCCCTGTGTGGATTTACCGTAATTTGAAAAGGTAAAGGCTGGAAACCAAAGTAAGCTTGTGAACATCTGGGTGAGTCTTTCATCAATGTTGGCTCACCAGGAAAAGGCGCACGGCTCTCCCACCCGAGGGATGGAGGGAAGATGTGCAGCAGCAGGCCCATTACATAGAAGATGGCCAGCGAGGTTGTCCCCTCTTTAGTTTTATTTCCAGGTGACCTAGTTACCTGGGAAACCTAGGGTCAACAGGAGATATCCTAGAAGAACAGACACGAAGAGGGTCTGCTACCAATGCTGTCTCTGCACTCACTGGGGCGTGGGGCTGATTCACCTTCTCTGAATGCCAGTTGCCTCACCTGTAGGATGAGCCCATGACACCTGTTCTGACAAGCTCCCAAATCAGCTGCAAAAGTGTGATGGGTGATATTTACAAAATTCCTTGCAAAGTGGTTAGTAAGACTCAACCCAAACAATGGGCTGACCCAATCATCAGTTCCTTTTTTCATAGACATGACACACCTCCCCAGTCCTCCTCCTTTGGTGTTTTATTTTGCTCCATAGCACCTTTCACTTTCTAATCCAATGCACAAGGTATCTATTTCATTTATTGCCTTTTCTACTACTGGACATAAGCCCCAAGAGGGCAGAAATATTTGTCTTTTTTTCTGAACTTTTTATTTTCTTTGGGGGTATAGCTTATTAACAATGTTGTGAAGTTTCAGGTGAACGGTGAAGAGGTTCAGCCACATACATGCATGTACCCATTATCCCCCAAGCTCCCCTGCCATCTGACACATAACACTAAGCAGTGTGTACATGTCCATCCCAAACTCCCTAACTATCCTTTCCCCATTTTTGTCTCTTTTTGATCACTGCAGTATCCCTAGTGCCTAGAAGAGTGTCTAGCACAGTGCCTAGCATATGGCGTGTGCCCAATAAATATTTGTTGAGAGAATGAAAAAAGGGAAGAATAACATCCATATCTGTCAGGCAATCAGGACATAGTTGCTGTTGGTTAACCAGGTATCAAAATTTCCTAACACACATTTGACAGGTGAAGAAACTGAATCACAGGAAAAGAAAAGTGAAAGGGAAGTCGCTCAGTTGTGTTCGACTCTTTGAGACCCTGTGGACTGTAGCCCACCAGGCTCCTCTGTCCATGGGATTCTCCAAGCGAGAATACTGGAGTGGGTTGCCATTTCCTTCTCCAGGGGAATCTTCTCGACCCAGGGATCGAACCCAGGTCTCCTGCATTGCAAGCAGACGCTTTAACCTCTGAGCCATCAAGGAAGTTAAGTAATCTGTCCAAAGTCACATAGTGATCAGGTTGGGGCTTGAATTCAGGTCTGAATGAAGCCAATGCAAGTGCTTAACTACTTTCCCATTCTTCATCCCAATTTGCTGGGGTCCCTCCAAAAGGACTCAAACGAAGGATCTGAGAACTTATTCTTCCTCAAAAAGACAGAGCCCAGAAATGAGTGAACCAAGAGAAAATGGCTCATTGCTGGTTGGAAGAGGCTTCTTGCCAGGCCTCACAAGGAACTTCTGTCTTCAGAACAGGTTACTTGAGAGCAAACATGGGATAGTTTGCATTTGATTTTATCTCCTGGGCTGTCAGGAATTGTTTGTCTTCCTGAGATTTGTCTCTACTGCCACAATATGGGACAGAGTCATAGCTAAATATGATTCTACTGGGACATCACAAGGACCAGGTGAGCATCAGAGTTAATCAGATGGAGGGTGGCGAGGGGTTCTGAATCTCCCCCATGGGAGAAAAAGTTAGCTAAGAAAGTAATCTGTAGCCTTTGAAAATGGTCCCAGAAAAGACAGACGCTAAAGAAATCTCTCAATTCAGTTAATTCCCTGGCTACAATCTCGGTATATTCATCAAGTGTGGAATTATTCCAGAACTGTCTTGTTGTATAATGAATTCTGAAAGGAAGAACTCTGCCCCTCAGATTTTACAGCATGTTTGAGCAAGAAGAAATCTCAGCAATTAGTTAATATAACTATTCTATAGACAAAACACTGAGGCCCAAAGAGGATGTATGAGCCAAGGTCATCCAAAGTCACACAGCCTATAAAAATACTTCTTCTTCTCTTTTCCTGTCCAGTGATATGTCACTGAACCCAGATTACTCTTTAGTATAAGTACAACCTAAGCATTTCAGTTTAAACACAAAATCATGGAGCAAAGCATGAAAACACAGTGTTTGAAGTCAGCCAGCTAGTGAAGGGCCCACACAAAACAGCCATGTGACACAGGGGCCAAATTTGGGGCTCTGGAGCCAGAATATTTGGTACAAGTACTAGATCTGCCGTTAACCTTGGGCAAGCTGAACACAAGACACCTCAGCTTCTTATGTGAAACAGTGATCCTCATAATACCTGTCTCATAGGGTTTAAATGCGATTATATTTTATATGGGGAGGGCTTAGCATAGTGCTCAGCACCTAGCAAGTGCTTGGTCCATCTAGTCAAAACTATGGCTTTTCCAGTAGTCATGTATGGATGTGAGAGTTGAACTATAAAGAAAGTTGAGCACTAAAGAATTGATGCTTCTGAACTGTGGTGTTGAAGAAGACTCTTGAGAGTCCCTTGGACTGCAAGGAGATCCAACCAGTCAATCCTAAAGGAAATCAGTCCTGAATATTCATTGGAAGGACTGATGCTGAAGCTGAAGCTCCAACAATTTGGCCACCTGATGCAAAGAACTGACTCATTGGAAAAGACCCCGATGCTGGAAAAGCTTGAAGGAAGGAGGGGAAGGGGATGAGAGAGGGTGAGATGTTTGGATGGCATCACCAACTCAATGGGCATGAGCCTGAGTAAGCTCCAGGAGTTGGTGATGGACAAGGAAGCCTGGCATGCTGCAGTCCATGGGGTGGCAAAGAGTTGGACACGACTGAATGAAGGTTCACCAAGATACTTAACATTTTCTATCATCAAGCTGGAAAGTTAAAATTTCAATTGCTCCTCTTCTCTATTCTAGGACATTGTAGACAGGCATGTGTAGGGCACGTCAGGGCTAAGGAGAAACCCTTTATATTCTGAAAAGCAATGCCATTTCAGCACCAAGGACAGAAACCCAGTGCCTCCACAGTGGGTCTCCTGTGATGCCCTTGGTTGTGGTGGCAGATGTGACAAGCTTCACATGCACCCTGATTCTGTCTGAGAACCACAAATATGAAACCCTCCCATCTTTCCAAGGCACAAGTCAGTGAGGATTCAGGTCATTAAGTTCCTAAATTGGCAGCTCCATAAGGGATCCACTGGCCATTTCTCACATGTCAGTATGGGTTATGCCCTCTCCTGACCTGGGCTGGAGTCATCTGTCAGTCCCTACTCTGCAGTAGTTGGAAGAGCAAACGAGCTTGGGTCATTTGCTCATTCAGCAGCTCTCCAAGTCTATGTGCTGAGAATATGGTTGTAAAGGAGACAGACATGAGCCCTGTCCTTCTGTCTCTTCTAGAATGAGACGTAAATCAATAATATTTATCATTTATTGAGCACTTACTACTTTCTAAGTCCTATTCCTTGCACTTAACGTATATTCTCTCATTTAGTCTTCATCACAATCCTATGAGAGTTAGTTTTACAAGTGAAGGAACAAAGATACAGAGAGGTTAAGTAATTTGCCCAAGGCTACACACCTGGTCAGGGGTAAGGGAGGGATCAAACCTATGGAGAAGACTCTTGAGAGTCCCTTGGACTGCAAGGAGATCCAACCAGTCCATTCTGAAGGAGATCAACCCTGGGATTTCTTTGGAAGGAATGATGCTAAAGCTGAAACTTCAGTACTTTGGCCACCTCATGAGAAGAGTTGACTCATTGGAAAAGACTCTGATGCTGGGAGGGATTGGGGGCAGGAGGAGAAGGGGACGACCGAGGATGAGATGGCTGGATGGCATCACAGACTCGATGGACATGAATCTGAGTGAACTTCGAGAGATGCTGATGGACAGGGAGGCCTGGCATGCTGCAATTCATGGGGTGGCAAAGAGTCGGACACGACTGAGAAACTGAACTGAACTGAACTGAACTGAGTCATGCACTGGATCCCACACTCTTCACCACAGGCTGTAAAACTGCTCTAATAAATAAGTAAGTAGTCTTAAAGAGCTACAAAATACAGGAACATATAATTAGACATTTGTGATAAGTGTTATACAGGAAAACAGAGTGCAATGACAGAAAATAAAGAGACAGGGACTTAATTAGTGAAGATTGTTGGGGAAGATTTTGCTGAGGAGGCGACACTGACAAGAAGGATGAGAAGGAATCACTCATCTGAAGAGCTGTGGGAAGACCTTTACAGAAGACAGAAACAGCGTGTGCGGGAGCCCGAATGAGTGAAGAGAAGCTGAAGTGGTGGGAGTGAGTGCTACAGGGAGAAGCTCAGCTTCAGCACCTCACGTAAGAGGAGAGCAGCCACAGGAGAGGCAGATCTGACCTGACTGGTGGAAGGGACGTGTCCTCCATAAGAACCTGTGGCTTGAACGTGGCAGGAAACTCCACGATGAACATACTTAGGGAATCAGTGTAGCACAGAGGCTCGGAGTCTAGACCCTGGAACCAGACCACCTGCGTTCGAGTCTTGTTTCCCCATTCCCAAGCTGTATGTTGTTTACCCTCTCCAGCCTCAGCATTCCCATTTAGAAAATGGGCATGATAATAACTGTACTTATATCATGGGACTGTTGTGAGAATCGAAAGAATTAATATCTATAAGGCATTTAGGACAGTCTCTGGCAAAGAAAGTTGACTTGAGTTTCACATTCAGGAATGAAAGAAAAACCAGCCTAAGCAGAAATGCAGAGTCAGGGTCCAAATCTTGGAACCAAGGACCCCAGGTTGGGTGACCCATGCTCTTTATAGTACTCAGGGCCTGAATCAGCTTGTGCCTCTGAGAGTTTAAAGGCCCATTGAGGACTAATTGATTTTCCCTATTTTAAATTTCACACAAATTCGAAAACAATATCTACTGCATTACGTTCTAATTATAAAAGTAATGTAGGCCTCCCTAGGCATGGATCCCAAAAATAAAGCAAAAAAGGAAATGAAAAAGCATACTCTTTATCTCAGAGACGACACTGCACAAACTTTCCTTCTAGTCTTTGGTCTAACTTCGACATGCATTGTTTCGAAAAAAGAAAAGTTCTAAAGTTGACCTCAAAACTCAACAGGGTTTTGAGGCCCACAGAGCTGTGTACACAGCTTTGCATGGGTGCCTGTGTGATGCTAAGCTTTATTTTGACATGGCTGCCATAACTGGATTAAATAAAGTGAACACGCAAACAGTGATAAACTCACCAGTTGGATTTAAGAAAAGAGAGAGGGGAATGCAATCTGCTTTCCCCATTGGAGATGAGATATTAATTATCTCCTCCCATCAATCATGCTGCTATAAGACAGATGGGGAGAGAGTTCTTCTCCTGATAAGCAAGTTGGCACCAACGGGCCTCCTGAAAGCAGATTTGCTTGGAGGAGGTTCCTGGCCAGGCTCTCGATGGATTTGCCAACTTTTGGTTAAACAGTTGCCTGTTTATACATCAAGGGAGCTTTGGGCCTGAAGATTAGTTCAATGTCAGAGAGAAGAGCTGGCGAATCTGCTTAGCTGCCATTCTGATGCCAGCGGGGGACCACCACTTCGAGCAGGTGGATCCCAGACCTGGGAATAGGAGGAAACTTGTTTATGCCACTTGTGACCTGAGAGCTGGGACCCCCTCCTAGCTTCCTTCTGGTCTAGGCTTCTTACATTTGAAATGCTAGTTCTTTCTCTAAGAATTGTAAAAGGTGTTTCTAAAAGTTGATCATGTGGACACACACCATCTTCAAGGTTTTCTTCAGCACTGTCCCCAAAGCCACCACCATCATCACCACCGTCATCACTTCACATGCATAACTAACTATTCCAAGAGCTTATCCACATAACCCTTCATTTAATTCTTGCAGCAGTTCTAGGAGGGCGGCTTTATTATCATTCTTCCCATTTTGCAGATAAAGAATCTGAAGCACAAGTGATTGATTTAACTTGCCCAGGGCCACACACCTGATGAGTGCTTAGCATGTGAACCCTGGCAGTCTGGCTCCAGAACCTGGATTCTTAACAGCTATGCTATAGGCTTTACGAAGTCTGTATGGGACTGCCCTCAATATATATATATTTTTCCCAAACCAACTTTAGATAGCTTCAACTGTTCTTTTTTTTTTTTTTTAACGTAATCTTATTCTAAGCATAATATCTGTGAAGTACTGGATTAATTATATAAATTTTTGTTGATACACATAAGCTCAATACAAATTCTCCCATGACACTCCTTCATGAACTTCCCCAAATAATCTCACATATCACTGGTGGATCATGAACACAATTTAGGAGAGGCTGACTCTAGAAAGTAGGGGATGGGCTGATTTTCCTCCCTTGTTCATTTAAAAAATAGTTCTGCTTAGCATCAGTAGAATTTTGCTCTTTCAGCTGCATACCCTAAGAACTCAAAGTAACAGGTCCTCTCAGATGTAGTCACTAAAATGGGGTGATAACAGTCAGACCAAACCAGGCTCCAATACCAGCTGTGTGGAACCTGGAGCAAGTTAAAGCAACTTTGCAAGCCTCAGTTGTACTCATCTCTGAAATGGGATAAGACATTCAAAAGCACCTGGCTAGATGCTTCCTGTGGTCTGTGAGGCTACTCAGTCCTCCACAATCCCCACATCACTGGATCTTATGTGATCCAGACAATCCCCCCATGTCTGGATATTATAAAAACGAGGACACGGAGGCATGGAGAATCGAAGCCATTTGTCAGAGTGCCCTGGCTATCACACACTGAGCTGGCATTTTGACACAGGTGTCTGGACTCCGGGCCCATGCTCTTACCAATACTCCACACCATGCCCCAAGACTGAGCACTGGGACCCTAGAGACCTTGAATTATTTGAGCATAGAGACCAACCAAGGCCAGAAAGTCCCAGAAACTCTATTCTGGCTGAGGGAAATAATTTTTTCTTTCTATCTCCCTGTAAGGGACCCCATACTCTGAGACTTGATCAGTCTACCAAGATCTGGGGGAACTTCTCTGATGCTCTCTGAGCAGAAACCAGGAGTTCCTGGGGATGTTTGCCAAGACCTGCTAATTCAGGGCACCTGCTTCTGCTAGCCCTGCAGAGATTATCTGGGAAAATGATAACTGCACTATGTGTCTTTCAATATATCTAGCTACTTGATTTTTGGAGGAAAACAGGGAAATAAAGTGAACACTACATTCTCCTTCATTTAATTATTGGAACAGTCAGGACCAATTGGGTAGCTATTAAAATACTAGTTTGCCTTTATGCCATCTCTTAGCAGCGGGAGCTGGAAGTCCAAATTGACTGCTAAAGACTGGAGTTAGGGACAGAAGGTCAAAACTGCTATTAGAAACCACGCGGAATTAAAAACCGAGGCACCCCGTGGCCTGTTTTGTATCTCACTGCTTGCTCTGTCCCTCTCCATCTTTCTGTCTTTTAAACTCTCTGCCTCTGTCATGTTGTCTTGCAAGGGCTGGTCCTGAAGCATGGAACATCAGAATGGGAGGGCATTTGGAGATCATCTCATTCAACCACTGTGTTTATCCAACACAGTGAAGCCCAGAGAAGCAAAGTAGCTGCTCTGAAGCCACCCAGCATATTGGAAGAACGCGAGACCCGAACACAGACAGGCTGCATCATGCAGGATTCTGAGTCTGGGCTCTGGGGACACATTCCTCTAGGCCTGAGTCCTAGCCCTGCCCCCGCTGTATGAGTTTAAGCAAGTCACTTCACTTCTCTGAGTCTGTTTCCTCATCAGTAAAACGAGGCTAATATGTTGACAAGGGTCACCATCTGAAGCCAGAAAATTAAACCAGCACAAAGGGAAAGAGAACTAATGCAAGTTAAGTTAAAGGGTAAGGGTAGTCAAAAGGAACAAACTTCTGGTTATAAAATAAATACGGTGGAGGGCTGTAACGTATAACATGGTGACGGTGACCACAGTTAATAATACCATATTGCCTATTTGAAAGTTGCTATGATCTTAAAAGTTCTTATCATGAGAAAAAAACTGTAACTATGAGTGGTGATGGATATTAATTAGACATACCGTTGTGGTGATTTTACAATATATACATATATTGAATGCTATGGCTCAGACAATAAAGAATCTGCCTGCAATGCAGGAGACCCAGTTTCAATCCCTGGGTTGGGAAGCTCCCCTGGAAAAGGAAATGGCAACCCAGTTCAATATTCTTGCCTGGAGGATTCCATGGACAGAGGAGCCTGGTGGGCTACAGTCCGTGGGGTCAGAAAGAGTGGGACACAACTGAGCAACAAACACATTCACTTTCAAACCTGAAACAAATATGTCAGTTATGCCTCAATTAAAAAACAATATTTCTGCTAGTGCACTACCTGACTACTTGATGTGCTGTGTTTATTTTAACCCTCCAGACCAATAAGAAATAATTTTTAAAAGAACTAACAGAGAGTCTGGGCTTGACGATATCATTTGAACTGCTTGATTCAGCTATGTCCAACATCAGACACTATTGTTTTAGTTGAATCATCCAATAGCTTCCTTTATCCTTTAATCAAGTTTAAGCTGAGTTTCTGTCATTTCCCACCAAAAAAAAGAGTTTTTCCTAACACCCAATCAGTGCAGAACCAGAGCCAAGCCTCGCCCAGGGTGCCCCTGTGGGTGACCCAACGGAAGATGCACGTGGCTAGGCTTGTTCCCACAGCAGGGAGGCCCCAGCTGCCAAAGAGGAGACAGTGGCGGCTGATGGCTCGTTTTACTATTAAACCCTTAACTCATCTAAGTGAGTGAATCCTGGCTGAGGACTCATGCACAAGTGTCGGAACTTGTGAGCTCTTCTGTCCAGAGAGCCTCGGGTTTTAGCATTTTAGAGGGAGGTGCAAGCAATATCTCCTGAGCCTGAGTCTTTATCCTGCTCTGTATCCTGCTGTGCCATTTGGGTACCACCTGTCAACTCCGGAGGCACATCAAATGGACAAGACATACTCACAAAACCCAAAGGCACAACCCTGGCCTGTACATCTTCTATTTATTTCTCTCGCCTGCAGTATTTAGGTCTGAGGTTTATCATCAATGACACCATCACCATCATCACCACCACCATCACCATCATAGGGCATTTATGATGTGCCAAATGCTTTATACACAGCATCTCATTCAGTCCTTCCAATGATCTCATGAGTATAAGTCCACTAATATTTCCATCGTACAGATAAGGGAATAGGCTCAGAGAGGTTAGGTCACCAGTCCAATGCAACACAGCCAGGATATGGTAGATCAGGACTTCAACCCAGGAGGCGTGACTCCCAAAATTCACAGTCTTAACCTCTGTGCCATACCCAGTTCTTAGCACAGTGCGTGGAAATAGCAGACAGAGAATAAATACTGAGTAGGCTAAAACAATACTAGGGTGGATGTAATTTAGACACAAGTTTATCAGTTTACAGTGGATTTTTTTTTTCTCATGATGTAACTTTGCATAAACCATGTATTATCAGTTATCTGGAAGGGAATAAGGGTCTTCATTCTCTATCTAAGGGTGGGGAAACGAAATCTGGGCTAGTTCTGGAAACATACCACCTCCATGGAATCTGAGTGACTATAAAAATAAAGTTGGATCCTATGTGAAAAGGGGCCAGCGGAGTGATAGGCACTTAGCAGGAACACAATACACTATATGGCTATAGTGTATTACAGTGTATATCTTCTTTATCCACCCAGGTTTGTCCAGCTTAGTGGCCAAAACATGCTATACTAATCTGTGCTAATTTACAGAGCATTTTCAAATCTGGGGGTTGCTATTAAATGTAAAGAATGCAGACTGTCAGTTGGACAAGACAGATCCAACAGACAGGGGATGTTGGATGAAGTCAAAATCAAAATTAAGGAAAGTGATGCAACCCAAGGATTTTGGGATTACTTCTTGAAAACTCGGGAAATGGAGCCCACTGCTTGCCTCTGTCTCTCCCTGCTGTGGATATCTGGGCAAAGTGGATCAGAGCCAGCCAAAATGACACCTCCAGCAGCAGCGGTGGAGAACACAGGCAGCAGAGCTGGGCAAACTGAAGGGCCAATGGGGCCAGGTAGGGGAGAGGGCAGCAAGGACTGCAGGGTCCTGTATAACACGGGCTTTGTCTAAGACAAAAATACAACCTTCATGAGAAAATTCAGGCACAGAGTAAGTGGACATTTAAGTGGATCTTTTCAGATGAGCTGGAAATATTGCTATTTTTTTAGTGGGGCTATTAATTTTCAAATGAAGCACCTGAATTAACAGAACAAAACCAGCACTAAGGCCAAACAGAACACATTAACATGCTAAAATTATCCTGTGAACTGTCAGATTAAGTTCTGAGTTCAATGCTAGAAAAAGGTTCTAAGATGGCAGAGCCCCATGGTTGATTCATGTCGATGTATGTCAGAAACAAACATAACATTGTAATGCAATTATCCTCCAATTAAAACTAAATAAGCCTTTTAAAAAAGTTGGCAGAGTGATTCTGAGTGGGTTTGTAATGGTTTTTTCTGTGTCGATGGTGAAGCGGATCATGTGATCTCTCCTACAGAGGGCGCTCAAGACTGTAGCCCTTCTAGCCGACGTCTGAGCACAGAGATGCACTGGAGAAGGAAATGGCAACCCACTCCAGTGTTCTTGCCTGGAGAATCCCAGGGACGGGGGAGCCTGGTGGGCTGCCGTCTATGGGGTCGCACAGAGTCGTACATGACTGAAGCGACTTAGCAGCAGCAGCATCAAAGGGAAATCAACCCTGAATGTTCATTGAAAGGACTGGTGCTGAAGCTGACCCTCCAATACTTCCACCACCTCATGCGAAGAACTGACTCACTAGAAAAGACCCTGATGCTGCAAAGATTGAAGGCAGGAGGAGAAGGGGATGACAAAGGATGAGGTGGTTGGATGGCATCACCGACTTGATGGACATGAGTTTGAGCAAGCTCTGGGAGTTGGTGATGGACAGGGAAGCCTGGCATGCTGCAGTCCATAAGGGTGGATGTAATTTAGACACAAGTTTATCAATTTACAGTGGATTTTTTTTTTCTCATGATGTAACTTTGCATAAACCATGTATTATCAGTTATCTGGAAGGGAATAAGGGTCTTCATTCTCTATCTAAGGGTGGGGAAACGAAATCTGGGCTAGTTCTGGAAACATACCACCTCCATGGAATCTGAGTGACTATAAAAATAAAGTTGGATCCTATGTGAAAAGGGGCCAGCGGAGTGATAGGCACTTAGCAGGAACACAATACACTATATGGCTATAGTGTATTACAGTGTATATCTTCTTTATCCACCCAGGTTTGTCCAGCTTAGTGGCCAAAACATGCTATACTAATCTGTGCTAATTTACAGAGCATTTTCAAATCTGGGGGTTGCTATTAAATGTAAAGAATGCAGACTGTCAGTTGGACAAGACAGATCCAACAGACAGGGGATGTTGGATGAAGTCAAAATCAAAATTAAGGAAAGTGATGCAACCCAAGGATTTTGGGATTACTTCTTGAAAACTCGGGAAATGGAGCCCACTGCTTGCCTCTGTCTCTCCCTGCTGTGGATATCTGGGCAAAGTGGATCAGAGCCAGCCAAAATGACACCTCCAGCAGCAGCGGTGGAGAACACAGGCAGCAGAGCTGGGCAAACTGAAGGGCCAATGGGGCCAGGTAGGGGAGAGGGCAGCAAGGACTGCAGGGTCCTGTATAACACGGGCTTTGTCTAAGACAAAAATACAACCTTCATGAGAAAATTCAGGCACAGAGTAAGTGGACATTTAAGTGGATCTTTTCAGATGAGCTGGAAATATTGCTATTTTTTTAGTGGGGCTATTAATTTTCAAATGAAGCACCTGAATTAACAGAACAAAACCAGCACTAAGGCCAAACAGAACACATTAACATGCTAAAATTATCCTGTGAACTGTCAGATTAAGTTCTGAGTTCAATGCTAGAAAAAGGTTCTAAGATGGCAGAGCCCCATGGTTGATTCATGTCGATGTATGTCAGAAACAAACATAACATTGTAATGCAATTATCCTCCAATTAAAACTAAATAAGCCTTTTAAAAAAGTTGGCAGAGTGATCCTGAGTGGGTTTGTAATGGTTTTTTCTGTGTCGATGGTGAAGCGGATCATGTGATCTCTCCTACAGAGGGCGCTCAAGACTGTAGCCCTTCTAGCCGACGTCTGAGCACAGAGATGCATTGGGGAAGGAAATGGCAACCCACTCCAGTGTTCTTGCCTGGAGAATCCCAGGGACGGGGGAGCCTGGTGGGTTGCCGTCTATGGGGTTGCACAGAATCGGACACGACTGAAGCGACTTAGCAGCAGCAGCAGCAGAGGGAAATCAACCCTGAATGTTCATTGAAAGGACTGGTGCTGAAGCTGACCCTCCAATACTTCCACCACCTGATGCGAAGAACTGACTCACTAGAAAAGACCCTGATGCTGCAAAGATTGAAGGCAGGAGGAGAAGGGGATGACAAAGGATGAGGTGGTTGGATGGCATCACCGACTTGATGGACATGAGTTTGAGTAAGCTCTGGGAGTTGGTGATGGACAGGGAAGCCTGGCATGCTGCAGTCCATAGGGTTGCAAAGAGTCGGACAGGCCTGAGCAACTGAACAACAATGAGGGGGGACTGTAGTGATGCTGTTTGGCTTTGCTCAGTTTACGTGAGAGAGGCACAGGGGATTCTGCTGCCTCAAATCCCTATGGCTACACTATGACTGTCCACAACTTAGACAGCAAGCGTGAGGCAACGGTGAAGGCACAGGGCTGGAAGTCGGTTTCCTGGACTCCACCTCCCTTCTGGTGTGAGACTCTTTCCTGCTTGAAAGTAAATTCCATGAGAGGGAGGATTTTGTCTCATTCACCTCTAGAAGGGTGCCTGGCACACGCTTGGCCCCATGTGAATATGTGCCGAATGACTGGCAAACCGAATGTAGGATCTGGGGACATCATGAACTTGAACTAAGGGCCTCAGTCTTCCTCCCAATAAAATGAGTATAAACTGATTACCCTGCTTTCCTCAGAGGACTGCCATAATGAGAACACGGGCTCATGAAAATGCTGATATGACAGGATGAGACACATGTCTTGCTGTTTTCTCTGTTTCTGGCTGGCAAGAGAGACCACTTCAGATTCTGCCCAGGAAGGGCCAAGGCCCAGCTATGCCATGCCTCTCTCCCATCCTCAACTTATTTCTGGTTGCATCAAACCAGCCTAGAAAGAAGCCCCCAAATGAAGACTCAGATTTCATTTATCTTTTGCACAAGGGTAGAGGGAAGATCTACTACCTTGCATTGTCCCGGCCATGCGACTTCAAGAAATTCATGTCTCGGTATCGGGAGAGAAATGCCACCAGCTGGTCATTTGTCCTGTGGAAGCAAATCAAGAGGAAAGTCAGAGCCCTCCAGAGACCATGGACACTTGTGACTGGCTCCCTTCTTTGTCACAGCAACCACATCCCCTCCTTCTTTTATACCTCGCAGGTGCATGAGGCATCTTTTTTCATGTACTTCCATCACTGAGTTTACCAAAGTATGCTAAAATGGAACTGTTTGTATGTTTGTCTCCTACACACTCCCATATTCTGTGAATTCCTTGATAATTAGCATAGTGTCTTACTTGTTTTGGAATCCCCAGGACCCAACACTGGGATTGGCAAACAGTAAGACATCAGTGAATACCTCGGTGGCAGGTACAAAGTAACCTCAGGGTGTTTGTACTCACTGTGCCTGGCTATGGTTTTTTCAGTAGTTATGTATGGACGTGAGAGTTGGGCTATAAAGAAAGCTGAGCACCGAAGAATTCATGCTTTTGAACCATGCTGTTGGGGAAGACTCATGAGAGTCCCTTGGACTATAAGGAGATCCAATCAGTCCATCCTAAAGGAAATCAATCCTGAATATTCATTGGAAGGACTTATGCTGAAGCTGAAACTCCAACTTTTTGGCCACCTGATGCAAAGAGCTGACTCATTGGAAAAGACTGATGCTGGGAAAGATTGAAGGTGGGAGGAGAAGGGAATGACAGAGGATGAGATGGTTGGATGGCATCACTGACTCAATGGATATGCGTTTGTGTAAACTCCGGGAGTTGGTGATGAACACGGAGGCCTGGCATGCTGCAGTCCATGAGGTTGCACAGAGTCGGACACGACCAAGCAATTGAACTGAACTGAACTTTGCCTGGGAAATTCTGCCCCATATTTTTCTGTCTGCTCTTGCCATCCAGATTTCTTTACAAATGTCACCTCATCAGAAAGGCTGTTTTTAGCCCCCCAACCTAAAGCAGCACCCACTCCCCTTCACTTAACATATCACTCTATTTCCATAGAGTGTATCATCACCATCTGAAAGGGCTAAATTTGCTTACATTAGGATGTAAGCTCCATGAGGACAGAACCTAATCAAACTCGCTCATCACTGGCACATAGTAGGAGGTACAGTAATCATAGTAGGAAGTACAGCAATGCTTGCTGGATGAGTGGATGACTAAAGGTGAGATGAGTTTAAAGTGATGCCTTCAAATGCACTTTGAGAAACGAATGCATCAATGAATGAATGAATGCTAAATCCTCCCTAACCCCTGGGCTACCGATTGAGAGAGCTTTAAGAAATATGAAGTGCAATACAAACAGGTGACATTGTTCCCAGCATTGTTATCCCAAATTTATCGCCATCAATCTCAGCACTTACAGTGTAGTCACAGCTAATCAGCTTGTGCATACAGCTGTGACAGTATTTTAAAAGGCAGTCACACGGGGCTCCATCTGCCAGAAACGCAGTCGCCTCTTACGCTGAAGAAACCCAAACAGGTAAATGGTGCTGAAGTGACAGCTCCTTTACCATCAGCTTCTCTGCTGGGGGTGGTTTACTTAGAAGGAAAGGGTTAATCATCGTTTCAAATTGGGAGAACAGGTGAAGGTGCATCTCTGGAAAGAGAAAGGAGGCTAGAACTTTGTGGAGAGTGGGGGGCAGATGGGTGCCCCAGAAAGCGATGTCTGCACTTTGGAAGCAGAAAGGGCTGGAGATAGATCTCAGCTCCACTCCTGACCCTGTTGTGCGTCCTAGGGTAAGTCATTCAACCTCTGAGTGACAGCCTTCACCTGGCTGCCCTGCACAAAGTAGATATACATGCTGATGGATAGCTGGGTGCATGAAGGGCATTCAGTAGGTGCACAGTAAATGCAAAGTGCTCTGCTCTTGGCCTCTCATCCGCCTGTCCGGGCTGCCCCCAGCCATCCCTCCTTCTCTCATTTCCCTGCATCACCCGAAGTCGCGCTATGCCAAGCCCCTGCTCTCTGATTGGCCAACTCTTGTTGACCAACTCATAATTCCAGCAGAGGAGGGACCGAGCAGTTAAGAGATGCTGCAGCAGAACCCAGCACTGCCGACAGCCGGTCCTGGTGTGGAAATCAGCCACTGCAAAACCGGCCGTTCTAGTGGCTGGCGGACGCCAGAAAAACGTTGTCTGCAACAAGGTAAATCCACACGGGCACAAACGCAGACAGCTTAACCCTGCGGATACACACAGGGGTGAAGCCTGGGGACGCAGACAAAAGGCCAAGCCCATGTGTCCGTGCCCACGTGGAGCATCTCTGCAGGCGGGCAGGGTGAAGCCCAGGAGTGCCTCACGCCCAGTGACGGAGAGAGGTGGGCAGAGGGCTTCTTGAAGGTCCTGGAGAGGTGGAAACTAAACCAGCCTGGAAAGGAAATTAAGCAACCTCTCTTTCCAAATCACAGAGGCCCGTTCCAGCTCCGTGGCTTAGCGGTGCCTATTTACCAACCCCCTCACCACTCTCCGCGACAGTTCATTATTGTCCTCCCGATGAATACAGGGACAAGTTAACCTCTGAATGGGTCCCTGGCAGCAGGAATAATAAACAGGGGCCTCTCAGCGGCCTTGGTGGGAGGATTGGAGGGGCCGGGCTGGGGATCCTACGCCCCCTCTCGCGAAGCCTCAGGCCTCCCAGGGTCAGCGGCTGCAGCTCCATTTGGCAGCCCCAGAAAGCGCCTTTCAGGGCCCCCGAGCTGGGGCCATTTTCACATTTACCGCTTCACCGCATCCCCATCTGACAGGGATGAATAGGCATTTAGCGAATTTACTTAGCGATGCTTCCACATGAAATCGTCTCAAAAGATGACATCTTCTGGGAGGGAGGGCAGATGGGGAGGGGGTGGCGGATTCCAGGTTCAGAGCTTGTGGGTAAAGCCGATTTTCAAAGCACAGCGCTGGGTCCTGGCTTGGCTGGATGCGAAGGTTACCCGGCCACCGCCCCCTCCTTGGGAGAAGAGCCTGCCCTGCAAGCTAAATAAAACCCGTGGCCTGAGCCCTTCTGCAGGGACCAGGCTGGGGACCAGGTTTCCCTATTGTGGCTTCCAGACGCCTGTTGATAGTTGCCTACGTAATATTTATTTCCCTCTGGATAATTAACAGCTTGGGATTGGCTGTCATTTTACCCAGTCTCTGGCTTTCTCCCCTTCACAAGCATTTCTCACTCCTCCTGTCTGGTGGAGTTATTTGCCAAGGGGTCTGTGCAGCTCATCAACGTGTGGCTGTCTCCTCCCCAATTTCTTTGCACCTTTCGGCAGACCCGTCTCGCATTCATGGTGGGGACCCTGGGGCCCATCACTATAGTTTTTGAAGCTACTGGGACATCTTTATGGAAATATGTAAGTAAATATATATGACAAATAATTTATTTTAATAAATACATTTGTTTTAGTGTAAACAAATCTATTGGAACCATCTAGATACCTAGCTTGAAAGGAATAAATAAACACATGAATAGTAAAATAAGCTCCTGAAGCACCACCATTTATGGAATGTCCACCATGACCTGGGCCCCCAAGGCAGACTTTTGCTACCATTTATTATGTTTAATAAATTTTCATTCACTTTCACTTTTCTTTTACTTTCACTTTCGTTACATTTAATGGTCACAAAAGAGTCTCTAAAATGTGTTTCATTCCCATTTGTAGATAGGCAATTGAGGCTCAAAGAAAATGCCCATTTACTGAACAGTGCAGAACTGGGATTAGAACCTGGTTCCAAATGCAAAGTTCCAGTTCTTTGCTACTAGATGGCATCTACAAATGAATGGATGGATGAATGAATGAATTAGTGCATGGATGAGGGAATGAATCCCATCTCAGGCACAAGAGAAAACTCAAGTGTTCCAAAGCCTCTTCATTCAGAGCCTGGTCTTGGGACCAGCAGCATCGGCCCACTGCGGTTAGACATGCCCTACCTCAGCTCCACCCAAGACCTATTGAGTTAAAACATGCCTTTTAACAAGACTCCCAGGTGATGTGTGTGCCCTTTAAAGTTTAGGAAGTGCTGCTTTAAGCCGAGCATGAATATTGGTAGTTAATTCTCTTCCTCTTCCCTTCATCTTCTCCCCATGGTTTCTTCTTGAGAGCCCAGACTTCAGGCAAGTTACTTTCATCTCCATAAGCCTCAGGTGTTGGGAGTATTAAATAAAATAAAGCGTGTAAGATGCGTGCAGTAGCATCCAGCCCATATAAGCCTTTTGATAAAGGTTAACTGCTGTTTAATAGTATTATTACTGCCATTGTGAGCATCAGAAGCTTAAGACATTTTGAACTGGGAATAGCAATAGAAGACCCAACCTGAATTGAACCTGGAAGGCTTTCTGAGCGTCATACCCATGAATGTTCTGCAGAGCATGGTTTGGGAAATGCCCCACAGGAGGGAACCTGTCTACAGTCTCCCAGCTGGTGGCGGAGTTAGGAACTGGCTCCCAGAGGTCACCGCAATGTCCCCTGTGTCTGATGTGCATATGGTTCTGGGCATGAAGACACACAGGAGGGATGGGTATAGCTCTCAGGTCCACGGGCGCCCAGCCCAGTCCCAGGCCAGCCTGTCTGCTGGCAGCCTGTGGCAGGGTGAGGAGGGTGGGCCTGCCCTGCCTCACTTGGAAGGAGCCCAACACCAAGCTAACTGCCCTCCTCCGGGTCCCTCCTACCCACCGCGCTGTGCCCGGCACCTCTCTCCCGGTAACAGATGCTAAGCCCCGGCCACCAGGTACTTGTGGCTGCTGGTGGGGCCGACGGAGCTAAGGCCAAGCTCAGTGCAGAGTATCGTGAATGTCAGGATTCAGGATTTCAAACCACTGATGCTGCCAGGCATGCCCAGACCCCAGAGGGCACTGGATTTAGCTCTCCTGTTTGCAGTGGGTGGGCCATTTGTGAAGCAGAAATGTGGTTGGGGGCAGTGGATGGAGGCCTGTGGAACAGCGCAAGCTGAGGACTCAGGCGCCTTCAGTCTGAGCTCAGAATATACTACATTATTTCCCCAACTTCTCCCACGAGGGTATCATCTGTGCAGCTATTTCCGATGGCTGTTCAATTTAAATACCACCTTAGCACTACTGTATGCAACCATATTTGTGGTAGTGGATGTATCTTTTTATTTTAATATTTAAAATATTTAAAATTTATTTTATATTTTAAATTTTAAATTGTGGCAAAACACACGTAACATAAAATTTGCCATCTTAACCATTTTCAGTTTGTTCAGTTTGGTTGTCTTAAGAACTTTCATGCTTCTGTGCAAACATCGCCACGATGCATCTCCAGAACTCTTTTCATCTTGCAGAACTGAAGCTGAATCCATTAAACAACAACTCCCACTTCCCCCTCTGCCCCTGGCCACCATCCTCCTTTCTGTCTCTGTGAATATTCAGAGCAGTCAGACTCTAAGACCTCACGTAAATGGGATTATACAGTATTTATCTTTTTGTGACTGACTTCTTTCACACAGTCTTCAAGCTTCATCCATGTGGGTACACGGGTCAGAATTTCCATCCTTTATAAGGTTAAATAATATTCCATTCGGATGCATTATTTTTATGTTTTCTCCTAATATATGAAAAGCAATAATGATGCCTTGTCTGTATTCTTCCTAAAGCAACTGGGCCAACAAAGGCATATGGAGAGTGGTCATCTGTCCTGGGGTGCCCAGAACTGAGGGGGTGCCCAGGACACAGAATTTTTCATTTTAAAATCAGACAGTTCTGGGAAAATCAAGACAAGTTTGTGACCCCAGGCACATGGATCTGCCGAGGGCTGTGTGACCCTAGGAGAAATGTCATCTTCCATCCTTCTGTGAGGAGCCCAAGAGTACAGAAAACCACAGTAGCGGGAAGGTTAATTGTAACCATTTTCTGTGCTTTTAAAACTATAACTATGAAACTTAGGCTACAGCAAGATAGAGTATGAAATAAGAGCAGAGGTAAAAATAGTATCTAACACTTGGCTCAGTCACTCAGTCGTGTCCGACCCTTTTGCAATCCCATGGACTGTGGCCCGCCAGGCTCCTCTGTCCATGGGATTCTCTAAGGCAAGAATACTGCAGTGGGTTGCCACGCCCTCCTCCAGGATCTAACACTTGAGTGCCTGCTGTGTGGATCAGACACTGCTCTAAGCACTTTGCACCTATTAAGCCACTTATGGCTCATGATGACCCTATGAAGTAGATGCTGTAGTGTTTACATGTATTTTTAATTACAGAGATGGGAACGTGCACGCACATGACTTTCTGATGTAATGATGCGTCATGTTCTGTCTAATCAGCACACACAGGAAGACTTCACTCTCTCAGTGGCTGCACAGATACCTATGGAACAGGCATGGCCAATCTCCTAGTGATGGACACTTAGGTTGCTTTCTCACCCACCTCCCCCCATACAGGTATTGCTCCTATGAACGTCGTCACACATTTATCTTCCCACTTGTGGGTAAGATTCTGTAGGATTAAATTCCCAGATGTGGAACTGTTCATGAGGGCATGGCTGGCGCTCACATCATTACATGGGAACCGAGCCAGCTGCCACCAGCGATGCGGAGGAAGAAGGAAACTGAAGGGGATGGAGCAGGGGAGGCTGGCAGGCTTCTTCAGCAGGCGGGCCAGGCTTCCCCAAGGTACCAACAACCAGTGCGACCCAAATGAACCTTTTGTCAAGCAGCAAGGGGTGGGGATGGGGAGTGGGGAGGGTGCAGAAAATCCCATGCCTGCCATTTTCAACTGGGCACAATTGGGCTTTTCAGGAGGCTGGCTAGAGTATGAGGCCAGCAGGCACTGGGTCTAATTCTGTTCTGTTCCTCCAGGACCTGACACACAGTAGGTACTTAACAGTTATTCACTGGCATGTTTAACAAGCACCCGAGGGGAGCACCAGCCATCATGGCTCACAGATGCAGCTGCCGAGCCCAGCAGAGTGCCTGCCCCCAGGCAGGGCTTTGCCCATGGAGGCAGACAGCACGACGTCCACTTTGCGCCTTTGCCTGGTCTGTTTCCTCTGCCAGGAATGCTGTTCCCTCTGTCTCTGATCTGCGGGAGATGCTGGGCAGTGAGAAAACACTTCATAACAACAGTGCAGAAAACGTGCCTTTTGTTGCCTGTAACATGCTAAATGCTCCTCTTCCTCCTCCTTTCCACAGTAACCCCATCAAGCGGGCACTAGCTTATATGTGAATGAAGCAGGACACATAGATTTAACAGTTTGGCCAAAGTCTTTAAAGAGGTGAAGCAGAGGTTCAGACCACATCACCCAGGTTCAGGGGGCAGACTCTTTTCAATCCCATTTTCCTGCGGTAAATAGGCTGCAGAAATGTGCTCCATTTCTTTATAAAGAGCCAGGAAACCGCAGCCACCTTCTGAAGCCCCCTACTTCATTCCAAGGGGACCTCTGTCACGCATACGTTGCACATCAGGAATTGACACAGATAAAGCCTTCTGTCCAGGGTGTGGGCCTTTCTGAGGCTCTTGTCTATAATCTGAGCCCGGCCACCTGATCCTTCTCACTGCACCCCATCTCAGGAATGGATTTAGACCCTTTTATCCACAAGGCTTCTGAACTGTGGTGCTGGGGAAGACTCAAGAGTCCCTTGGACTGCAAGGAGATCCAACCAGTTCATCCTAAAGGAGATCAGTCCTGGGTGTTCATTGGAAGGACTGATGTTGAAGCTGAAACTCCAATACTTTGGCCACCTGATACGAAGAACTGACTCATTTGAAAAGACCCTGATGCTGGGAGGGATTGAGGGTAGGAGGAGAAGGGGACGACAGAGGATAAGATGGCTGGATGGCATCACCGACTCGATGCACATGAGTTTGGGTAAGCTCCGAGTGTTGGGATGGACAGGGAGGCCTGGCGTGCTGTGATTCATGGGATCGCAGAGTCGGACACGACTGAGTGACTGAACTGAACTGAACTTATCCATAAGGTTTATTTCTTTGGGGGTGGAGAAGAGATACTGCCATCACTTTCCTCGACTTTCCAGATGGTTCACGCTTGAACCTTCCTGAAGTCTTCTTGCCTGCTAGGAAATCTCTTAAGAAGGCTAGAACTCCAGAGCAACTAGAGGAAAGGCCAAGGTCAGGGTTCTCTGAAGAGACAAGGGAAAAGGCAGCTGGAGATAAGAGAAGGCAACCCCTGATTTGATTGCAGTGGGTTTCCACTGCAAAAACACGAGTACTGGACTTCCCTGGGGGTACAGTGGATAAGAATCTGTCTGCCCCTGTAAGGGACATAGGTTCGATCCTTGGTCCGGGAAGATTCCACATGTTGCAGAGCAACTAAGCCTGTGTGCCACAAGTACTGAGCCCATGTTTTAGAGCCGCAATCCAACACTATGAAGCCAATGCTACTGTACCCAGACCCTGTGCCCTGTGACAAGGGAAGCCACCACAACAAGTAGCCCACACACTGCAACTATAGAGGAGCCCCTGCTCTCTGTAACTGGAGAAAGCCCGAGTGTAGCAACAAAGACCCAGTGCAAACAAAAATAAATAAATTTTAAAAATTAAAGAAAAAAATTTTTTAAAGACCCAAGGATACAGGAAAAGCTAGATGCTGGAATCTTTCTGGATCCCATGGGCATAATTACAGCCACAGTTGGGCACCTGAGGACAAGCGAACTGGATAAAATGCCGCCCCAGCTTCCAAACTCCTCTCTAATCCATCCTTGGGGAAGGAGTCGTAAGATGTAAAACATAAGCCTANACCCAAGGATACAGGGAAAGCTAGATGCTGGAATCTTTCTGGATCCCATGGGCATAATTACAGCCACAGTTGGGCACCTGAGGACAAGCGAACTGGATAAAATGCCGCCCCAGCTTCCAAACTCCTCTCTAATCCATCCTTGGGGAAGGAGTCGTAAGATGTAAAACATAAGCCTATCGCACCGCTTCTTCGACTTAATATCCTCCATGGTGCTCTATCTCCTGCAGGACAGTGTCCCAGCTCCCCAGCGAGGCTGCAAAGTGGGTCATGGGCTGGCCCTGTCCTTTCAGTCTTTGGGATAACTTGAAGTTCTAGAATCATTCGGTGCTCTTGCGTGACTCCAAAACTTTGCAAGTTCTGTTTGCCCTCCTGGGAAACACAACGCCCCACTTTGGCAGGTCAGATGCCAGACCCCCGGAAATGCAATCGGTCAGATGGCCACAGTCCCTGTCGTCTAGTAGGGACAGCAGGGGAGGTCGACAAACAGGGAGACTCTTGGGATGGGGGAAGACACCAGGTGGACTAAAGCACAAAGGCACCAGGGGACAACTCTTCTCCTCCACACAGGCAGACAGCAAACTAGATAACCACCTGGATATAAAACCCAATTGCCTTTAATTGGACTTATCTTTGTTACTGGCGAAAACCATGCAGAATTAAAACATGCTCATTGCATTTGCAGGAACTGGCAAGCCATTTCTTAAACACTTTCACAGAACATTTCTAAGACACACATTTTTCATTTTAAGCACACATCAGCCGTTCTAACAGGCAGTTTATCTGACATTCTATCAGTGGGAACTCTTAACACGTCAACTCTTTATCCAGATGGCTGTAATGGAAAGGTAACTGACAAGAATCAGCACCCAGAGGCCAAGCCTGATCCAAGAACACTGCTGGAATCATGAATGAAGAAGTGAATCACCATTCAGCCATGTGTGTGTGTGTGTGTGTGTGTGTGTGTGTGAATCTATTTCATCAGTGTCTAGCACAGACCTGAAACAGGGCAGGTTCTAGCAGCCACATGCCTCTTTCTCTTTGGATCCTCGTGCCTGTCTCAGAGTGGATGATAGAATCTGCTCCACACACGTGCTGCATTCCAGAATGAGGGCCTATCCACACTGTCCCTATGCTAGGGACACCCTTCTTACATCTTTGCCTGGTCAGCTCATGCCTACTTTTGCAAGAATCAGCCCAGTGTCAGTTCAAGCGGCAAGGACTAGAGTATAAATTGAAGGGTTTGGTGGCGCAGTGGTAAAGAATCCGCCTTTCAATGCAGGGGACACAGGCTGGATCCCTGGGTCAGGAAGATCCCTAGGAGTTGGAAATGGCAACCTACTCCAGTGTTCTTGCCGGGAGAATCCCATGGACAGAGGAACCCAGTGTCAGTTCAAGCGGCAAGGACTAGAGTATAAATTGAAGGGTTTGGTGGCGCAGTGGTAAAGAATCCGCCTTTCAATGCAGGGGACACAGGCTGGATCCCTGGGTCAGGAAGATCCCTAGGAGTTGGAAATGGCAACCTACTCCAGTGTTCTTGCCGGGAGAATCCCATGGACAGAGGACAGGCTCCTCTGTCCATGGGATTCATGTTCAAACACGACTGAGCATGCAAGTATAAGATAAAGATAAGAGAGCATTAATTAGCGTTAAACCAAATTAAACTCAATTTGGACTTAGCTCCCTGTGTATTAGCTGCTCAGTAGTGTCCAACTTTTTGCAACCCCACGGACTGTAGCCCGCCAGGCTCCACTGTCTATGGGATTTTCCAGGCAAGAATACTACAGTGGATTGCCATTTCCTCTAGCCAGAGGATCTTCCAGACCCAGGGATCAAACCCTGGTCTCCTGCATTGCAGGCAGATTCTTTACCATTTGAGCTACAGGGAAGTTTAATTAAACTATTGGTAAGTTCAACTTTCCCTCTGTGTGTATGGCTAAAAACAGGCATTTTATACCATTTCACATTCTCCTGGGTGCAAATGATGGTAAATGACCTATGGTAGTAATTGATCCATTTCAATTCAGCGGGCAGGTGTCCCCAGGGCACCAACACTAATACATCAGTATTTGAAGTGGTTAAAATAATGCAGACAGGTGTAGGTTTAAGCTCTAGCTCGGTCAGCTCAGATTTCAGCCCTGGGGTGAAACTTAGCTCAGAGAACAGACCACTGTCCCTGAGCACGTTGGCAGCCTGCCAGGCTCACTAGACTGTCTGTATCGGAACAAAGTCAAGATGCAACAGAGAAGAGAAGCCCCGTACTCCTCCACAGAAAGACAAATGCTGTAGTCACCCCTGCCGATTCTAAGCAGACATAGATTCTTGGCTCATGAAAGATTCTTAAGTATCAGGAAATGCTGCACCCAGTGTATTCATTTTTTTTCTCTTCTCAAAGTAAAGTTTAATTTAAATAAGAAATATAAAGCGAAGTAAAATCACAAAATATACTTAAATATCCTTACTGAGCTTTACCAAAATGTGCATTTCAAAGTTTATATCTGATAATTCTCCCATCTTAAAAACAACTCATTTCTGAGAAACTACTCTAATTTGTTTTCATTTAATCTTTTAAAAGGTTGGTTATGCGGAGCCTGCTATGTGCCAGCTACCCAAGCAAATGGGTGACTTGTTCTGGTCAATGAACTACGCACGCATGCATCAATCATATCCTATCATATCACGCTCCTATAGGCCGGCATTGAAAGACCATTGTTTAAGCAGTGAGCAGATGTGAATTCCACGCCCAGCACTATCTATTCTGCTTCCATCCTTGAAGTTGATTTAAATAAACCTCTAATCCTCTAAAGACTTTGCACCCGCATCTTCAGACTCATGAACATGACCTGGCCCAAGAGTCATACACATCACTCCTACCCAGTGTATTCTTGACCCGCAGACTTCCAAGGCTGTCTGCGTTATTTCAGGGGGCCGATGAGAATGTAAGAAAGAAATCAGGCTGTCTGAACAGAGGAGATAGGCTCTGTGTAGACATTTGGCAATTCTTGGAGACAGAAAACTTTGGAAATGTTTTAAAAGAGATGTCATCGTGTAGATCAGTGGTTCTCAAGCTGCATCTGTCAGCCCTGGGCTCTGCTGGGCCCCTGGCGCCTCACTCGAGGTTCTTCAGAGAGCTGTGTTGGGGTTTTGAGTGAAGTTTAGTTGAGAAAAGAAGATGCAGCAGCTTAAAAAGAAATGTTAAACATCATTAAGGAACACAGCCAGTTCAGATTCCATTTGTTTTTTTGGTGGGAAGGAGGTGGGCGGATTAGAGGATCTGACTAAACCTCAGAAGCAGGACTGGCTGGGCTCTGCGCTCACTGACCGTCAGACCTTGTGCAGATTCAGTGCTCTGAGCTGCTCTCTTGGCTTCTGAACAACGGACTCACCGTAGGACGCGTTTCCTAGAGTTGCTCTGAGAATAAAAGGCTCACGCATTTAGGCTAAGTGCTGAGCCTGGGTGCGCGGTACACAGGAAACACTTCATAAGTATTAGCTGGGTTACTACTGGGAATGTAATTACGTTTCCTTTTTTCTTCCCTCATTTTGTCTCTCCCTCTGTCCTTTCCTTCCTTTCTCCTTTTCCTTCAACATTTGCTGAGCATTTCCTTTGTGCCTGGAACTGTGTTTAGTTCTAACTTTAGCCATGAATTCAGCTTTTTCAAACCACTGGTATCACTTTGAGTTGCATGGTTCCATTTCAGTGGGGATAACATAAGCCCCGGTTTTATTTAACTATTTGTGAACTCATGCATTCCACTTGTTGGGTAAAACTTACTCATTTACAGCTACCCCTGACATGTTTACTAGGGGTTAATGCCTTAGTCCCACTTCCTTTTGGTTCTTATAGTGACTGATACAGTATGACTTAAAAAATTAACAGATCTGGGACTGTTCCAAAGATCTGTTCACACATGGCTATGCTGGAAATGTCTAGCACAAGTTCATTGACCATTGATGAACCATTTTCAGTGCTAGATTCTTGAATATTGAAATGGTTTGGATTATAGAAAAGGACCAAACTGTAAATTGCAAAACAGGAATGTGTGCTCCATGAGAGGAGGTCTTGCGTCTATTTTGTTCACATCACTATATCTCCACTCATCCATTCAGCAGATACTTATGTTAGACCTGCTGTGTGTCAGCTACTGTTTTAGATGCTGGAGACACACAGCAACGGTTTGAGACCACATCCTTGTAAGAACTGATCCCTGGTACCCAGGGTATCCAGTGTATGTCCTGGATTAGCTTCCCTCTGTGCATCAGGAAGAGTTCTAGTTATGTTCCAGCCTTGCAAGAATCGAGAACATAGTCACTCTGATCACCTTCTGTGTTCTGAGGTTCAGACCAGAAAGCTCAGCTGAGAAAGGCTGGGCTGGCACAGTGTCTAGCACCCACGAGCCACTTAATATACACAGGGCCAAAGGCCGAATGAAATCCCCGAGGCTGTGCCAGGCCTCTGAAACGGAATTGCCAAGCTTGTGACGGCAGACACCCGGGCAGGTTTCCAGCTGAGATGAGTCCAGCTGAGTGGCAGCCTGATGCGCACGGTCCTGCAGGGACGTCACTCTGTCGGGTGACGGGTTTAAAGCTTGCCTCTTTGCCTCCTTGCTGTGTGACCTTGTAAGTTACTTTATCTCTCTGCACCTCAGTTTCCTTGTCTGACTTGGGCAAAGACTTCATGAGATCATCTGTGTAAAAGGCTCAGCCCAGTGCCTGGCACACAGTAGGTGTTTGGTTGTCTAAGAACTCCTGTTGCTTATTCCCTCTGAGGGAGGGAAAGGATGGCTGGCTGGCTTCCCCAGGCACACCAATTAACAATCATCAGGGCTTTCTGCAGGGGGATCCATGGCCCTTGGGCTATTTACAAGCCCCAAGAGTTCAAGAACAAAGTGGCAACAAAACTCTTTGTGGTTGGTTCCCAAGGAACTGAGGTTAGTTGAAAAAGGAAACCCAGATGCAGAAGCTGAAATCTCTCTTTTCCTACTTTATCTTCTGGCTGTTTCTTCCTTTTCTTTCTTAGTAATTGAACCACATATGTTAAAAGTCACAATAATACCCAGAAGAATTGAGAACAGGTGTTCAAACAAAACCTGTACATGAATATTCATAGCATCACTAGTCACAGTAGGTAAAAAGAGAAAATAACTCAAATGTCCAAAGATAGAGGAATGGGGAAAGCAAATGTGATCTATCCACACAATGGAATATTACTCAGCCATAAAATAGAGCAAGACACTGACACGTGCCCTGACATGGATGGGCCTTGTAGTCATGATGGTCAGTGAAAGAAGCCAGACACAAAAGATCATACGTTGTACAATTCCATTTATGTGAAATGTCTAGAATAGGTAAATCTATAGACCGAGCAGATTGGTAATTGCCAGAACTGAGGAGAAGGGGAAATGGAGAGTGACTGCTTAGTGGGACAGAGTTTTCTTTGGGGATGATTACAATGTTTGCAACAAGGCAGTGATGGTGGCTGCAAGACGCTGTGAATGTGCTAAACTCCACTAACGGTAAATTTTATGATAGATGTATTCTATGACAATAAAAAAGGACCAGTGAAAGGGCCAAACTTCAAACTAAAAGCCAAGTCATTATAACATAGCTACAATAAGAATTGTGCTTGGTATGTTATATTATAAATATTTAATATACACTACTCACTTGATCCTTGAACCACTCCAGAAGGTAGGCAGCAAGAGCTGTATTGTACAATGGAGCAAACTGAGCTTCTCAAAGCTTGTGTGTGTGTGTGTGTGTGTTTGTGTCCAGTCGTTCAGCTGTGTCCGACTCTTTGTTACCCCTTGGACCGTAACCTACCTGGCTCCTCTGTCCATGGGATTTTCCCGACAAGAATACTGAAATGGGTTGCCATTTTCTTCTCCAGAGGATCTTCCCAACCTGGGGACTGAACCTGTGACTTCTGCATTGCAGGTGAATTCTTTACTGCTGAGCTACCAGGTCTCCCCTAAACCTTGGGTAAACTTATCTAATAACAGTGATGATGATGATAATGAGGATGACAACTCTTGAGGATATAAATCCTGTATTCTAGGTGACTGATACAGATTGACTCTTATTTTGTTCTCCCAACAACTGCATACAGTGGGTGCTGTTATCATCACACATTTTACAGATGAAGAGGTACAGAGAGGTTAAATTATTCATGCAGATTACACAGTCCTCATTTAACAGGAGAAGGAACTTGTAACTGACCACCTGACCTCAGCCTCCAAGGGCTTCACCAAAGGGGCCTAGAGGATACAGGGCTTGGTCACGGAAACTGGAGGGAAAGTGGCCAGCTACAGTGTCTGCCTCCCAGCCCCCTCTCGTGGAGGTGGGGACAGCTTAGATACCCGCCTTACGACATCAGGGGATCACATATGACATTCAGTCCTCTCCTGGCTGCAAGGGAGCTGGCATGTGGCTGGACAGGTGTGACATGCTGGCCTGCTGAGCCCCCAGGTGGGACTCCTCTGTACCCGTGCTGGCCACCCCCCCCCCCACCACCCAGTTAAGGGGAGAAGTGGCTAAGCCAACTTCAGGAACTTATGAGAACCCACCACAGCTCATTCTTCTGAAATTGACTCTCTGACACTGGAATGTTTTCCATTTTCAAGGTGGGATGATCTGAAAATGTCCTTAGCCAAAAGAAATAAGTAAAGACAAAAACCTTTCCACTGGTCATCAATCCAGGAGAAAACCCAGAGATGCTTGTAATAATCATGGAAGTGAAAAGCAAGCAATAAAGAATCAGTGATTCTTTCATCCCTTGGGAATAAACGGCATCAGGCGCTGCGTCCAGTGGGGTTACAAGTCACCACCCATTTGCTCCTTGATCTCTTACTTCAGCAAGGACTTACTGAGCCCCTGCTGTGTGCCAGGCAGTGCACCTGGACCTGAAGACACAACCTAGTGGAAATAGATGTTGTTTCTTCACTTTGCAAAACTGTCAAACTACTGGATTTACACTACTGTCATCCTGTCATCACATTTACAGGCTGAGCACTTTCTCTGTGCCAGACAAGGCACTGTGCACTTCACAGCTTCATCCTCATGGCGGAGGCTGCGACTGTGAGGTGAGGTAGGTGACCGTGATGGTCCCCACTCGACAGATGAGGAGAGGAGAGGATAGGCAACTTGTCACAACCAGTAAACGGGACAGACTGGATTCAGAGTCAGCTGACTTCCCCAATGCACCCTCTAATCCTTCCATGGCCTCAGTCCCAGAAAATTTCTGCTAAATAGAGATGAGGAGGAGGATTTTGGGGTCCAACTCCAGGTTACAGTGTCTCTCTAGGAAACCTAGTGGCCTGGAGACTAAGAAAACCATTGTGGGGTGGAAAAGCACAGCAGAGAGAGAAAATAACTGTAATGAAGCAACAGAGGGGGACCAGCCTGATGGAAAGTAATTACCTGAGTTGTAATGTACATATCCACTAGCAGAAAAGTTAGCTACTGTATCGCCCCTCCTCCAGCAGTTTGGTATAGCTCTTGACTTTTATTCCTTCTTTTTTTCCCCCACTGCCAAGCAACTGATTAGGAGCTAAAGCAATCTCATCATGGCACTTTCCAATAAAAAAATTTTTCACAGGTAACCTGTTGGTTTTAGTAAAAACTAGGGGCTTCCCTAGTAGCTCAGGTGGTAAAGAACCTGCCTGCATTGAAGGAGACCCTGGTTCAATTCCTGGGTTGGGAAGAGCTGCTGGAGAAGGCATAAGCTACCCACTCCAGTATTCTTGGACTTCCCTGGTGGCTCAGCTGGTAAAGAATCTGCCTGCAATGTGGGAGGCCTGGGTTCGATCCTTGGGTTGGCAAGATCCCCTGGAGAAGGGAAAGGCTACCTACTCCAGTATTCTGGTCTGGAGAATTCCATGTATTGTATAGTTCATGGGGTCACAAAGAGTCAGACACAACTGAGCAACTTTCCCTTTCACTTTCAGGGCTTCTTAACATGCCTTTTATGGTCCCACAGCATCTGGGCCAGCCTGCTTCTCCAACCTGATTCTGTTTCTTTATCCCCTTACCACACCCTGTCCACCTGACACTCTCTTGACTTACTGCATGAACGATGTTCCCTCATGCCTCAGGGCCTTTGCACATGCAGCCCTATCTGCCTAAAACACTTGTCCCTTATTTTTTTTTTTTCACCCAGTTGGTTCCTTTTCTTCTAGCTCTCAGTCCGAGGACACTTCTCTAGAGGAGCTTTCCCTGATTTCCTTGAAGAGAAAAGGCTGCATGTTGGTTTCCTGTATTACATGCATATGAACTTCTGGACTAACAATGTCATAAGGATGTAATTATTAAATGGCTTCATCTATGAGGACAGGAATGTTAACTAACTTATTGGTGGCTGTAACTGCATATCCTTGCAAATGTCTGGCACATTCTCTGTGTCCACTAAGCATGTGCTGACTAGTCAGTCAACAGATTGACTATATGAATGGATCAATCAATTGTGAGGGACCCATATATGTGTGTGTATGTATGTGTGTGTATGTATAACTGAAATCATTTTACTGGCTGGCCCTGGTCTGGCAATACTGATGGGGGAGATGCATTTTACATGTTGCTTCCTAGCTCAAGTTCAGGACTGGTAAAGCCAGGCAGGTTGGAGAAAAATAAAGTAAAAGAAGATTGTTGTTTTATGTCAAATTCAGCTACCCACGGCTGGGTTGGGGTCCAGGCCAGGCTCCAGATGAGGTTGACCAGAAGGCCTTGGGAAACTAACATAACGTTGTAAATCAACTATACTTCAATAAAGAGTGAGGAACGAAAACTGTTATTTCATTAGAAAGGATTTTGTGGTCATTGCATTGGTTGAAAATTTCTCTCTCTCTTCCCAAATCAACAATGCAACCTGTGGCAGTCTCATGGGACCAATTATAGACAGGGAGCCCAGACACATCTAGGCAGAAAGATGATGGGTAACCAGACACACAAGATTAACCAGATTTACAGAAGGTATAATAGGAACACGTGTCCAGACACTCTGGGAAATCTTCGAGAATTAGCTGGCATTGGGGCACTAGTCAGCAGTTTGCCTGATCAGCCAAGGAAAGATAAACGAGTCTTGTGCTTTGAGGGGGAGAAGGAAGCTGGGGTAAGTACTGAAATCAGAGAGTCTCAGGGCTCAAGGTCATTAACCTTTTTGATTCATATTGAAGAAGGTGGCACAGGGTGAATTACAGTGCTAAGGGGCACCAGGCATTTCTGATGGGTTTATGCAGAGAAGGCTGAGTGATAAGAACATGCAGTCTGCTCTGGTTGGTACATACGAGGGGGCCAGATAGACCTACAGTAATGGAAGCCCCTCTGTGAACAAGCTGCCATGTCTCTGGCTGGCCCTGGTCTGGCAATACTGATGGGGGAGATGCATTTTACGTGTTGCTTCCTAGTTCAAGTTCAGGATTGGCAAAGCCAGGCAGGTTGGAGAAAAATAAAGTAAAAGAAGATTGTTGCTTTATGTCAAATTCGGCTACCCACGGCTGGGTTGGAGTCCAGGCCAGGCTCCAGATGAGGTTGACCAGAAGGCCTTGGAATCACGCCCACTCTTTCTCTATCCAGGGTCCTGAAAGCTGAAGCAAAAAGTCCATCAAAGCTGGCACCTGGGTGACAGACTCCTCTGAGACAATGCAGGAAAGGTTGTGCCTGGGAAGATGGGCAGATGCATGGGGAACTAAATTTGCAAAGGCTGAGACAGGTCTGGGCAAGGCCATTATCTGAAATGTGGGAGATCCAGCAGAATGGTCTAGTGCAGGGATCTGTGAACTATGGCTCAACACATGTTTTTATAAATAAAGTTTTATTGGAATACCACCATGTTCATTTGTTTACATATTGCCTATGTCTGCCTTATTGCTATAGTGGCAGAACTGTGCTACTGTGATAGAGACCATCCGGCTTGCAAAACCTACCCTAAAATTAATAAATATTTTATTTTCCTTTTGGCCTTTTATAAAAAGGTTTTGTCAACTCCTCCCATTATGCTGTTCTTCTTTTTTGGTCATTCAGACATTTTCCTGTCCACTGTTTTTCATATCTACCTTATCAAAGTAACTTCCTGGCCCACCCTTCTCCTTCCAATGCTGTAGCTGTCCTCAGACACATTTCCAACTCCCACATCACCCATTTGCTTATCTATAGTTTCTTTCTCTCATCAGCACGGGGGTGGGGCACACCAGGAATAGTCTTTACTCACTGCTATATCCCAGATCCCAGAGAAGTGTCTGCTGTGTACAGCAGACGTGCAAGTGTGTGTGCTTAGTCACTAGTTGCGTCTGACTCTTCGTGACCTCCACGGGAGGAAATGCCGTTCCTTCCCAACCCAGAGGTTGAACCCGCGTCTCTTGCTTTGGCAGGTGGATTCTTTACCACTGAGCCACCTGGGAAGCCCTGTATAGTAGACACTCAATAAATATTTTTGAATGATTGAAGAGCCACTCACTCCTTGTATTTCGTTTTGCCAACATTTTCTTATTTAGATCAACTTTTTTTTTTTTTAAGGAAACATCAACTTTGGAGATCTGGGGTCCGTTACTCTTTCCTTATATGTACTATTACAGATAAATGTTGCCATTTCAAAACCTTGTCTGCATACTACTGTAAGCCATCTGGCTCACTGTGGCTCAGACTTGGGAAGCCCTGGCTTGTGATCAAGGACAGGAAGGTCTACGTCTGAGCTCCATCTCTCGGTAGATGAGTGACCTTGGAAGAGTCCTCATGTCCCTTGTCTCTCAAATGGGGAGGATGAGGTCCTACCTCACCAGATGGCTGGTGAGACTACATGAGACCATCGAAGCCCTTAGCACAGCACCCTGTGCATGCTCGGGGCCGGATGAACAGAGGCAGGGACACCTGGGGGGAGTGGGCATCACTCCCCGCAGGTGGGCAGATCGATTCATGACAAGCAGCCTTCGCTTGGTTTTGCAGTCATCCCTCTGAATGAAGCCAATCTCGGACACTGCCCTGCTGCTGAATGGCTGCACCGGATCCGGCAAAGCAATTTGGATTAATGGGACCATTTAGCTGTAGGTGTCCAGAGAATGCATTGTTTAAAGTAACTTGTTAGAAACTTCCCCAGGGCGGCAAACTTTTAAACAAAGATTGACTCTGTAATCAAAAACTGCTTGGCCTTAAACCACATTCCTGCATCTCAAAGAGCACAATTACACTCAGAAAGGGGTGGTGATGTTTGTGCCCCTGGCTGGGCTTGCCAAGTAATGTTGACTGATGAACACAATTAAATGGCACCAAGGAGACACTTTCTCTGGAGGACACAGGAGACAGCCAGAGGCTCTTGGGGACACAATTTCCATCCTCCTCTACAAGGGAAAAGGACACTGATGTGGGATCCCACTGAGGCCCTGTCCCAGGAAGGCTGGCTGGCAGCACCCAATGAACTCTTCTTTCCCATTCTTCCCTTTCTAACTAAGCAGCATTATGGGCACTGGGTCAAGGCCAGAATGTGGGCTCCAGATGCTCAGTCTGGACCTGCTAGGGCTGCTTCACTTCAGATGGGCAGGAGTAAGCAGAAGGAGACAGGGGACTTTGCTCTCAGCCTTGGCTTCTATTCTGTGACAACCCCCCAGGCTGTGAACCCATCCAGATGTCATAGCTGGCATCTGACAGCTTTTGACCCTGCCTGGGAGGCTTGCAGTGGCCACCAGGTTGGTCAGGGCAGACTACCTGAGCCTGGGGATGGGATGGGAGAGGTGAGGTTGAAGAGGAGATCCACAGGTAGAACTCTGGAGGGAGTTTCCACCTTGAACCTTCGGGAGAT
Source organism: Cephalophus harveyi (assembly GCA_006410635.1). Classification (NCBI taxonomy): domain Eukaryota; kingdom Metazoa; phylum Chordata; class Mammalia; order Artiodactyla; family Bovidae; genus Cephalophus; species Cephalophus harveyi. Next base: position 382,137 of record SJYT01035616.1, read on the forward strand.
TGCAGCTATAGTGACTCAAGAGTGTTACTTCAGCCCACTGCGGTTGAGAAGGCTGATCAACACCAAGGCTCTTTTCAAAGAGCCGTGCAGCAGAGAGGGATGATGGGGGCCAGGGCTGCTCACCTTCCCGTGCATCCAGACACGGCTCAGCGCCAGTGAAGAGCTCTCAGCTCTTGACTCTATAGAGATCAGTTTGCCTCAAAGGTGTCTGTGTGCCTGCTCTCTTGTGAGCCACATGTTATTTAGTACAAGGGTACAGACCCTGGTGGCTCAGACAGTCAAGAATCTACCTACAGTGCTGGAGACCTGGATTTGCTCTTTGGGCCAGGAAGATCCCCTGCAGAAGGCAATGGCAACCCACTCCAGTATTCTTGCCTGGAGAATGCCAGGGACAGAGGAGCCTGGTGGGCTACAGTCCATGGGGTCATAAGTGAGTCAGACATGACTGAGTGACTAACACTGTGGAGTCATAAATTATAGGAGAGAAGGAAGGAAAGAAGGAAGTGACCATGTTTTTGGTCCAGGATTGATAACTGCCCAAGAATTTTTGTTATCATAATAATAATGAGACCCATTTTCTGGTCATGTGTAACAAATGCCCAGCTCTGCATCAGGCCCTGTATCTTACTATCCCTTATTATAATGATCCTAGGAGGAAAGTTCTGTGGGGAGAGGGCTCCGGCCTTGTTTCCTGTATCAGGCCCCCTTCTGCCCATCTCCTTCGGTTCACCCAAAGGGAAGAAGGTTTGACAGTATGATTACTCAGTGCTGGGGCATGATTATTAGTGGGCTGGCTTACTGTCTGGTGAAACCCCCCAGCTGGATTCCACTATACATATATGTGTGTGTGTGTGTATAATTTGATTGATTGACTGATTGATGGCTCTGCTGGGTCTTTGTGGTTGGGCTGGCTTTTCTCCAGTTGTGGTGAGTGGTGGATACGCTCTAGTTGCAGAGCGAGGCTTCTCATCACGGTGGCATCTCTTGGGGAGTATGGGCTCTAGGGCGCTTGAACTACAGTAATTGCGGCATGTGGGCTCAGTACTTACACTTCCCAGCCTCTAGAGCACAGGCTCAGTAGCTGTGGCACACAGGCTTAGCTGCTACGCGGCCTGTGGGATCTTCCTCAATCAGGGATTGAACCCGTGTCTCCTGCATTGGCAGGCGGGTGCTTTACCACTCAGCCATCGGGGAAGCCCTCCACTACTTTTTTCTCATGTTTCTTGCTTCAAATCCAGGCTGCACCTGACCACGTGGGGCCAGAATCCATCATATTTTTTCTTGTCTCTTCCGTTCGTGCAACTAGGTGGATGCAGGAAGCTAAGGGCTCCCTGGCAGACCTGACCACCTCTCTCTTCTCAATGCCATCACCACGGCTGAGCATCGTGGGCCCAGCGTTTAGATGGTGGGAGGGATGAATGTGAGGATGAACGTGGATGCCAGGCTTGAGCTTCTGTGTCCACACGCAGCTGGGTATCAGCCTGCAGAGCTGGACCTCAGGCGGAGCTTGGATTCTCACCTGGCAGCTAGTAACATTATCGTCTCCCTCTTACACATGAGAAAATCGAGACTCAAGATGGTCAGATCCACCTGCCCTGGGATCATGCAGCTAGTGGAGAATGCAGAAAGGATTCAAACCCAGGTCAGGATGATGTGGCATGATTGCTCACGTGCCCTTATGGAGAGAGCAGTGGCTCAGAACACGCCAGCATCATTTCCGTTCTGCAATGGAACAACTGTGCACATTTGGAGGGACGGCAGCCATTCAGTCTTAATTATGCTGCTTGAGGCTAAGGTTTAAATGAGTGAGAATTCCATTAGCACCTCAGTTTGGCAGTTTGGGGGAGGGGTTTGGAGAGTCTGAAATCCAAAGGGAAAGGACTATAAAGGAATTTGAAAGCAAGGCGTTGCCAGCTAAGGAAGGACAGCTGGTTCCTCCCTCCACATTCAGAGCAAACACAACTGGTAAAGTCCAATCTTCCATCAGCCAGAGGGGAAAGCCCATCTGGAAATGGGACCACACTTTCTGTCACGGTCGCATGGTAGGCTTGTGCTCTTGTGATTGGCGTTTTCCCTGGGTGGGGCGGGTCCACTGCCAGCCAGCCTCTGGGTGAGGTAGTTGGGCAGAGTAGAAAGACATTGCACATGGGAATCAGCTGCACCTGACTTCAGACACAGGTTTGGCCACTGCCAAGCAAAGTGACTTTGGTTGGGCAAGTCACTCACACCCACTCAGCCTCAGGGCCCTTCTCAGTGCCAACCCTCTGAGGATGCTTTGAGGACCAAAGCAGAACGTGATGACCTCTCAGCAGCTGGTAAATGCCAGTGGCTCTGGAGTCTACTGATGTGCACCACACCTCGCTTGGTTATTGGGCACTTCTGCCTCCTGGCTTCTCTTGCAGATGAAGAGGAAGAGGATTTAGAAGAGGGAAGAATGAGTGGAACAGCTTCGGTCCAGAACTGCCAGTGGGTGCAAAACAACCTGCAGGTGAAGAACTCAGGTTTCTTTTCCCTCTAATGATGAAAGAAGCATGGATGTCAATCCCAGCTCTGATCCATACTGGTTGTGAGACACAGAGTAAATTCCTTAACTTCTCTCAGCCTCAGTTTCCACATCTGTAAAATGGGATGCAGCCATAGCATCTACATTCTGGGGTTTCTGTGACTTCAGATAACACATGGAAATCATTTGGCCCAGGATCCTGAACACAGTAAACACAGCCGCCCCTCGGGATCTGCACCCCTGCAGATCTAGAACCCACTGCACATGTACCAAAATCCGAGGATGCCCAAGTATCTTACAGTCAGCCCTCCACATCTGTGGGTTCCAGATCCAACCAACCTGGATGTGAACTATGGATACAAAGACCGACTGGACTCATGAAATTCTAGCTAATATCATCTATGAGAGTCTGCAGAATCTTGAAGGGCTTCCCCAAGCATCTCCTTTGAGAGTCCACTACTGACCATTTTCTGGGCTGGTCAGTGACTCAGATGGCAGCAAGTGGAAGGAAGAAAATGAATGATGATGATGATGAATAATGAAGATAACAAAACACACAGAGTTTCTGCCTAGCCACCCCAAAATTGGACCTTAACCCTGTCTGTTGGGCCCATGCTCATCTATAAAAGGGGTAGAAACTCCCCTCCTTTATCCCATTTGACTTATAAGATATGCTGTTTCTCTAGAAAGCCCTTGAGAATAATCTCTACCTGTAGTTACGTGTGAGAGGGAGGCAGGGGAAGATAAGAGGCTCTGCAGGGCTGATCACCCACACTGTGGGCCACTTGGACTCACATTCAAATTCCCAGGATACACTTGGATGTGCTCTAGCATCCCAGAGGGCACAGCATCCCTGCTCTTGGCCTCTGGTGGACAAACCACATCAATGATGCTTTCCTGAGAAGCAAACATGCTCAATGCACTGGATAGGAAGATGCCCATGGCTGGAAATATCCTGTCTGTGGACATGAAGACAGATTCTGCCAAGAGGAAGAACTATGACATCTGAGGAGGGAGGCATTAGGAAGAAAATAAATACCTTACCAAATTCAATGCATGGTCAACGTGGGATGCATGAGACAATTAAACTGGCAGAGGCTGGAGATCATATTTGTCTCTGAACTGGCAGCATCCACTCTCTTATTTTGTTCAGAGCAGTGTAATTCTCTCAGTGGAAGAATTCCTGCCCCATGACAAGGTCTACCAGAGCAGGAGTTTTCTTTTAATCATTGTGTTCACTACTCCAACTTGAGCAACAAGGATCATGCTGCTTAATATACTATTTGCTTACATTTAAATTAAAATCAAACCACATTTACAACTTGGTTCCTTGGTTCCATAAAGCACATTTCAAGCTCTCAATAGCCACATGTGTCTGGTGTCTGCTAAGCTAGACATCAGCACAGTAAGTTCTACTGGACAGTGTGGGCCTACAGCATTGCCTGGAATCCAATAGGATCTTATTAAGTATGTGATGGATGAAGGAATGACTGAAGGGTTGGCCAAAGTCAGGGCACATGACTCAAGATAAAACCATCCAGCTCCTTTCCCCAGCACTCAGCATTTTTCAGTAATGAAGGAAGAGAAAACAGTCGGCCAGCGAACAGACATTATGACTGAAAAGTATTTAAGCCATAGGGCATCCCCTGAGTGAGAAAAGTCATGTCATTCTTGCCTTGAGTTTGCCACCTTCTGCACAGATTATGTGAACTCCCTACATTCTCCCAGGGATGTCCTTCCTTATCTACTTGAGCCAACATAGTAAGTGTTCCACCCCAACTTTCTGAGGAGTCGGTGCTTCTCATCTGTGTCCTATAAGAACTCCAGCCTTGCTCTGTCCAGGGGATGCTCTGGGTTGGTCCTCGCCTCCAGAAAGCTTTTAGAGCTGTCCAGCCAAAAATACAGCTCGGGAAACCCAGGACAGCCAGCAAGGGGAAAGCAAACTGTGTTTCTGGAAGCAGGAGTGAGCTGTGTCAGGCTAAAAAGTAACAGGGCTAAGGGAATGATTATTTTGCTATTAGATGCAAACACAACTGTTAATGGCGTAATTACAGGCATGTTTTTCTAGTTGCCTCGTGACCAACAGTGACAGCAGATACACTCTTTCCAACTTGCACATTATCTGGGTGGCGCTTTCCCTGGATGGTGTCCACCTGGGCTTTGGGGTCTCAGGAAAGAGGATGTGCATCTCTGAACACCCAAAGAACAAAAGTGGCTGGATGTTGAGAACGTGGTCAGTGGGAGAGACAGATGAACCCAAAGATCTGGTGTTGGGCTCCCAAATATGACCTCCCATGAAGTACTGAGGCTAACACATTTTCCACCCAACACTCACCTTGCTATTGCTTACTGTAATTAGGATGAATATCTGTGTCTCCTCCAGATCAATGATCTGGTGTTCCACTCTGCCGTACCTCCACCCCCTCTTGTGCACAGTGGGCCTCATTTCAGGACTTGGTTTTAAACCTCACTCTTTAAAAGCACCTCATCTAGGTTGATACAGAGCCCCTGTTTGAGTTTCCTGAGCCATACAGCAAATTCCTGTTGGCTATCTATTTTACATATGGTAATGTAAGTTTCCATATTATTCTTTCCATACATCTCAGCCTCTCCTCTCCTCTCCCCATGTCCATAAGTCTATTCTCTATGTCTGGAGGGGTGGGATGGGGAGGGAGATGGGAGGGAGATTCCAAAGGGAGGGTATATATATATATACCTATAGCTGATTCATGCTGAGGTTTGATAGAAGACAACAAAATTCTGTAAAGCAATTATCCCTCAATTAAAAAAATAATAATAAAGCACCTCATCTCCCTGACCACGCTCCTTAAGGTGGGACCTCCTCCTCGTCTGCCATCACGGCACCCTGACATTATTTGATGAACATGCTCTCCATTTCTCTCATAGACTATAAATGCCCTCAGTGAATGAGCAGATGCATTCCTCTGCCGCATCCCCCAGTCCCTCGCATTCAGCCTGGCTCAGCACCCAGTCAGGAAGTGAACTGCACACCTGTCTGGACAGATGATTATATTTTGTAAGCTGCTCCCAGAGAAGGTGGTGGCTTCTGGCCTTTCCATATGGCCCTGGAGAGGCTGTAGCTTGTTTTCAGAGTCTGGCTCAGACTGTGTCCTCTTGGGGGACTCTGAAGACCCAGGTGTGAAGCAATGACGGCCTGACTTGGGCCGAAATAGAGGAATCACAGGTGAGAATGCACGTGGGAACGGTGTCAGGGTTAAAGTGAGAATACGCAGGCCTCCTTGGAACAGTGAGACAGAGGTCATGCAGGTTTCCAGCTGCCGGTGAACAGGTGGTCCTATTCAGAGGACGGGGAATTAAAAGGGGGAGCTGATATGGGTTGGGAAGCAGTTCTAGAAGAATCATTTGAGGGCCATGATCCTATGGGGAGACAATTTCCTGGAGCTAACCACATGGGTCTACTGAGAGCTATGTCTGCTACTCAAAACCTCCAAGGGTTCCAGAGCCCTTGTTTTGGGGAACTTATGCTCCTTAAAAAGAATAAGAAATACCTTGCACTACTATCAAAAAGAAAAATGCATGAGCAAGGATATAGGGAAGTCAAAACCCTTGTGTACTGCTGGTGGGGATGTAAATTGGTATAGTCGCTATGAAAAACAGTATGGAGGTTCCTCAAAAACTAAAAATAGAATTACCATGTGATCAGTAATTCTGCTTCTGGGCATAACTAAAAGAACTGAAAACAGGGAGGTGATGAGATATTCATACACCCTTGTTCTTAGCAGCATTATTTACCATAGCTGTAAGGTAGAATGCACCCAAGTGTCCATCAGTGATGGATGAGTGGACAAGCAAAACATAGTCTCTCCAGACAAAGGAGATTTATTCCTTCCCAGAAAGGAAGGGAATTGTGACACCCGCTACGACGTCAATGAACCTTGAGGACATTCTGCTAAATGAAATAAACCAGTCACAAAAAGAAAAATACTGTCTAATAGCATGGGTCTACTGAGAGCTATATCTGCTACTCAAAACTTCCAAGGGTTCCAGGGCCCTTGTTTTTGGGAACTTACACTCCTTAAAAAGAATAAGAAATACCTTGCACTACTATCAAAAAGAAAAATACATGAGCAAGGATATAGGGAAGTCAAAACCCTTGTGTACTGCTGGTGGGGATGTAAATTGGTATAGTTGCTATGAAAAACAGTATGGAGGTTCCTCAAAAACTAAAAATAGAATTACCATGTGGTCAGTAATTCTACTTCTGGGCATAACTAAAAGAACCGAAAACAGGGAGGTGATGAGATATTCATACACCCATGTTCTTAGCAGCATTATTTACCATAGCTGTAAGGTAGAACCCACCCACGTGTCCATCAATGATGGATGAGTGGACAAGCAAAACATAGTCTCTCCAGACAAGGGAGATTTATTCCCTCCCAGAAAGGAAGGGAATTGTGATGCCCGCTACGACGTCAATGAACCTTGAGGACATTCTGCTAAATGAAATAAACCAGTCACAAAAAGAAAAATACTGTCTAATTCCACTTCCAGGAGGTCCCTAAAGCGGTCAAATTCATAGGCACAGAAAATAGAATGCTGGTTGCCAGGGCCTGGGGGAGGGGAGATGGGGAGTTGTTTAGTGGGTGCAGAGTTTCAGTTTTGAAAATGAAAAGAGTTCTGGAGCTTCGTGGTGTACCAATGTGAATGTGCTTAACCACTTAAAATTGGCTAAGATGGTAAGTTTTAAGTTATGCACATTTTATCACAGTTAAAGCCAAAAGAACAAAGAGGAGTCTCTAGTACTTTCTTTCACAGTCCTTAGCTGTCCCCTCCTGTCTCGCGATCAGTCCTTTTCTAAAACTCGGGCCTCAGGCCCCTGGCCGTTCTGGGTCCTTTGTGCCAGCTGTGCTCCGCAAGTCTTCTGAGAACGAGACTGTTTTGTGCAGATGGGGGGCCTGGGCCCTACACACGAGCAGCTGTCTGGCTCTGTGCCTAAAAGGCTAAGACACTGCTTGGATTCAGGAAGCTCACGATGGCTTCTGAGACCCCTGCCTCTGCCTGAAGTTTGCAGAGGAGGGCACCCCGAATGTGGTTCTACACCAGCAATGGCAGCAGCAGCAATCACCTCCTTCCCTCACGGGCCTCCCCCACCGGCCCAGTCCCCTCCCCACTGTTATCTCATGGCAGCCAAAGTGATCTCTCCAGGTTGCAAATAATGTTGAAGCTTTGAGGTGTTAGTCGCTCAGTCGTGTCTGACTCTGCGAGCCCATGAACTGTAGCCTGTCAGGCTCCTCTGTCCATGGAATTCTCCAGGCAAGGATACTGGAGTGGGTTGCCATTCCCTTCTCCAGGGGCTTCTCATTAAAACTGCACAGCTCCTGGGCTAAGGATTCAACCACCAGACAAGTGATCAGAAATCCCTGCAGGAACTGGCTGGACCATCCTCCCTGGTGGTAAGGCACTCTGGCTGGTTGTGTTCCAGCCACATCAGCCTTATTTTAACTCCTCAAGCCTGTCAGGGGCCCTCTGACACCTGGGCCCTTGCTTATGCCATCCCCTTTCCTGGAACACACCGCTAGCTAAGCCCTACCCATCTCACACACCTAGTTCACGTGCTGCCTCCTGAGAGAGGCCACCCCAGGCTCCAAGGTGCAGGTGAGCTTCACTTGCTAAATGCTCTTTCATCTGTCCTTCCTTTCAGAATACTTGCCTCAGTTCGTGATCACATGTTCACTCATGTGATCTTTCTGGTTAGTTTCTGACTCCCTCTATCAACAACAAGGGCTGTTGTACAGACAGTGCCCACTGGGTGCTAAGCACGTTCCATACATTAATTCATTTCTCTAAGCAACCGTATGGGGTGGTGTTATTGTTGTACCCATTCTACAGATGAAGCAGCTGAGGCCCAGAGACATTAAGAAATATTCTCAAGTCCATGTTCACACAGTTAGTAAACAGAAGAGCTGGGATTCAAACCCAAGTGATTCAAACCACTAGGATGAGGGCAGAGACTGACCATGTTTCTCTTTCCTTTTGAACACCTGGTAGCCAGCATAGTGTCTGGCACATAGCAGGTGGTCAGTAAGTATCTCCTGCATGAATGAGTGAAGTCAGAGAAGCCCCATCTTCTGACCTAACCTGTGGGACCATTTTCAGCTGGCCTCTCAGGCAAGCCTGAGCTATTTCCTCCCCCAAGACACCCTTGGGCTGCTTTCAGAGGGGCTTGGATGGTGAAAGAAGGGAGAAGGGAAAGAGGGAAACTGAGACCTCCATCCCTAAGCCTTCATCTTTCCATCTTCAACCCCCAATCTGTCTCAACCAGCCAGAATCACTGGAAACTTCTCTAATGGAACCAGGTGGAGGAGTGCCAGGCTGAACAGGAAGCTCACCAGGCTTCTGTGGACCAGGGTGCACAGATCAGCACCCCTACCCTGACCCTGGCATCATCAGAGCTCAGGCAGTAAAAGCCCTGGTATCAATGCTGTGCAGAGGCCCACGTGATGGAGTTGCATCTTCTTAAACCAGATGAGGTCCTCACCTTAGGCTGTACGGCACAAGCCAAGCTGGCCAAGAGACGGGGCTTTCAGGGAGCTCTTAAGAATCAGGTGGTTCTACCACCTGATGAGTGGGTAAACAAATTATGGCACAGCCACACAATGGAATAGCATACAGCCACAAAAAGGATGAAGTACTGGCATAGGCTACAAGGTGGGTAAAGCATGGACATGTCATCCTAAGCGAAAGAAGCCAATCACAAGACATCACACACTGTATGATCCCATACATATGAAACATCCAAAGTAGGCAAATCCATAGAGACAGATTAGTGACTGACAGGGGCTCATGGTGGGATGCGAATGGGGAGGGACAGGGTCTCCTCTTGGGGTCATGAACGTGTTTTGCAATTAGAGAAAGGTTCTGGCTGCACAACATTGTGTGAGTGTGCTCAGTCATGTCCAGCTCTTTGTGACTCCATGGACTGCAGCCCTCCAGACTCCTCCGTCCATGGGATTTTCCAGGCAAGAATACTGAAATGGGTTGCCATTTCCTTCTCTAGGGGATCTTCCTGACCCAGGGATTGAACCTGCATCTCCTGCATTGGCAAGAGGAGTCTTTGTCATTAGCACCACCTGGAAAGCCCACAACATTGGGCATGCCCACTGGATAGAACCCTTCAAAATGGTTGATGTAATGTTAAGTGAATTTAACCTCACTTGTTAAAAAAAGAAAAAAGAGACCACTGGCTGTATCCTTGTGGTCAAGTTTCTCAACATTTCTGTGCCTCAGTTTTCTCATCTGAAAAATGGCCTCTCCAAAGCATGTGTGGAGGACCATGTCAGGACCATGGACAGCACATTAAAAAAAAAAAAAAAAAACCATGCCAGGGATGCCCTGGGTGCTGTAAGTGCATTTTGCGGTGGTTGTGATTTCTATTAACAAAAGGAATTCCTTGACCCAGTCGAGAATCAGTGGCCTGACTAGAGGAATGAAAAGTAGGGGACTGACTACGTACAGAAGCATAGTCCTATGCCAGATCCCAGGGTGACTAGGCTCTGTGCCTAGGTATTATCAACGGGTTAACTTCCCTGCAAAATTCACCAGAAGTTCTAATACTAACCTTTTTAAACTTTCTTACACACCAGAAGCTATGTTTTAAGGGATGAAGATTAAGACAGCACACATTTTAAAGGCCCTGGCAGAGGGCCTGACACACAGTAGGTACACAGGAAACGTCTGCTGGATCTGGGCGTTTGTCTTGCTTGATCAGTGCCGTGGAGACACTGATCTTGGGGATGTTGCAGAGAAGCCCAGACACCTGCTTCCTGTCTGTTTGAGCTGGTCTTTCTGGATGAGGAGCTGCAGAAAAGCTCTTATGCTCCTGCCCTGGGTCCCTGGTGGTATCTCAAGAGAGAGGTTTGGGTCTATGGTTAAGGGTAGCTTAAATGTCCACACGGTGGGCCCCATTGGGTTAGACCTTGTTGCTGTGAATTCCTAAGAGGCAGAATTAGTAGATTCTGGGTTTTGCTTGAGGTTTGCACACACACAGCATGCACGCACACACACACACCACAGACAGAATGTGAGCCCTGGAGGGGCCATAGACACTTTCAGCCTTTGCATCTGGTTTGCTCCAGGACACAGGGCCCAGTGACAGACGGTGTGGGGTCTGTTACCACTGGCCCAAACCTCGCAAACCAACTGCATAATGCTTTTGGTTTCATCCCCGTCTGTGGTCCATCTGACTGAAGAAAGCTAGTGCAGTTTCCAGCCTTACTCAGTAAACAGAATATATTGAATAAAAGCATCATGTTCTTTGATGATTCCAAACCTAGCAGGGTTTCGATAGTTGAAAATATCCATTTTCATTCACACACTGGATGCATAAACAGCTCCAACCAGAGCTTACGTGGGCCACGAGGTCACATCAACAGTGAAGTGGGAAGGCCTAGATTCTTTAAACTTAACTTCGCTTGCATATTCCAAACACAAGAATGTCTTCCTGTTCACAGACGAGTTGGTTCTTGCCTGTTTCTCTTGAAACATTCAGTCTTTTGAGTCTCACTTTGCATTTCCCACTTTTGAAAGAGATGTGAGTTCAAGAAATATTTTTCTGGTCTTTTCATGAGTGAAGGGAAAAAGGAAAGCAACTCAGCTGCTGATGAAGTCCAGCCTGTGGGGCCAGCACTATTACACAATGATGATAACTCCTGCCTGCTTTTGGGAGCACTTTCTGTGTCAGACACTGTGTTAAGGCCTTGACTTGCAATGTTTCCTCTAATCCTCCTAACTGCCCTATGAAATAGGTACCAATACCGCACCCTTTTAAGTGCAGACCCTGAGATGCAGAAAGCTGAGGCAACACGTGCCGATTCAAATGGCCCATCGGTGGTGGCAGAATCTGCAGCCAAGCTGTCTGCATCCAGGGTCTCATGGAGGCTACTGGGCAGTAGAGACCAATGAATCTGGCTGGCAGTTAGAGCCAGACAGCTGAACTGGACAGGCGATGACAAATCACACACAGCTCAGAGCAGCCAGGATGGGTGAACGCTGCCCTTGGAGGTCCACCCAGGTTTTCAGAGTCTCACAGAAGCTTCTGACTTGGGCGCTCCCGCCCCTTCGAGAAGGCTCCTAAGTTTGCTCATCCTTCCTGGGAAGGGAGAAGTCGTGGTTTTGGAAGCTACAGATGGAGTGGCAGATGGGAAGTGAAAGCCTATCAGAGTTGCCCAGGATGAAACCATTCGTCTGCAAAATTCATATGTTTTTGTGTGGGGCGACTTCACGAAAACAACAGCAAGAGGAACCAGCAGTGCCTGACGCGTGAAGCGCCTCTGGCCATGATGCTGGCAACGTGAGTGGGTGGAAGAACTGGCAGGGGGGTGGACACGGAAATGAGGGCCGTGGGAGGCGGAGGAGAGGCAGATCAGCAGGCATGGCCAAACAACAGGCACATCAAAGCTAAAAACACGATGACTCCCTTCTCCGAACCCCCAAATGGGTGGGGCACATGGCCAGACAACAGGCACAACAAAGCTAAAAACACGATGACTCCCTTCTCCGAACCCCCAAATGGGTGGGGCACATGGTCTGAGAACGGATTTCTGGACCTTTCTCAGAGATCAGGAGGCTCAGCCTTGGATCCAGCTTGAGGATTCAGAGCTGATAGGTACTGAGCTAAGTGCCCAAACTCTCTCGGTTCCATGATTATAATCTGATTTCAGAGTTGTGTTTACTTGCCAAGGGTCACCTGCGAGTTAGGTGGCAGAACTCAGAGTTTAGCCTTAAGCCAACATATGGGAGTCTGAGCACTCATCTTCTTGGATACTGAAATGCTAGAAATGCTGACCTCCTGGACCAGCTGACCTGGCTAAGTGACCAGTGCTGTTACAACTGCAACTTGCAAATCAACATGGGGCCTATAGGGGGCAGCATCGAGACTTGATGCAATTCTTCTGGGAAAGGTCATAGGCTGGCCCACCTGCCCTTGAGAGGTCCTGGTCAAGTGTCACCACCTGACTGAGGCTGACATGACCTCTGAGGCCTTCATGGGAGGTCTGGAGCCAGGGAAGTGGGAATCTTGACCTTTGAAGGGAGCGTCTGCAACGCCAGCAGCTGTGCTCGGCATTCTGGGGGTATTTCTGAACACACTCCTTCTTTGGAAGGGAGAGGGAAGAAGGCTCCAGCTCACCCTCGCCTTCTACTTCCCTATATTCATCTCTCCTCCCCGTTTTGTTTATTAGGTTCCAGCCATGTTTAAATTTCTCAAAGGCAAGCAGTTCATCTCTGCCTCAAGTCCAGGCTGTTCTCTCTCTCAGGAACTGGAGAGTTCTCAGCCGGAGGCAGTTTTGCTCCTCCAGAATCACAGCACCTGGAGATATTTGTGGTTGTCACAAGTGGTTGGGAGCGGGAACCACTACTGGCATCTAATGGGTAGAGGCCAGGAGTGCTTCCAAATACCAGCAGTGAGCAGGGCAGCCTCACGGCAAAGAATGATCCAGCCCCAGGTCACACTGACGGGCTTCCCAGGTGGCACGAGTGGTAAAGAACCCACTTGCCAATGCAGGAGACAAAACAGATGCGGGATCGATCCCAGGGTTGGGAAGATCCCCTGGAGAAGGGCATGGCAACCCACTGCAGTATTCTTGCCTGAAGAATCCCCATGGACAATAGAGGAGCTGGTGGGCTACAGTCCATAGTGTTACAGAGTTGGACACCACTGAAGTGACTTAGCACTCATGCATTCATACTGACATTAAATTCCAAGAGAGACTTTACCTTTTAGATATGTTTACTGAAATATTTGGGGCTTCCCAGGTGGCTCAGCAGTAAAGAACCCGCCTGCCGATGCAGGAGTTGCAGGAGACGTGGGTTCGATCCCTGAGTTGGGGAGATTCCCTGGAGAAGGAAATGGCAACCCACTCCAGTATTCTTCCCTGAAGGGTCCAATGGACAGAGGAGCCTGGTAGGCTATAGTCTATAGGGTCGCAAAGAGTTGGACATGACTGAGCATGCATGCACACACTGAAATATTTACAGATATAATTATATGACCTCTTAGAAATGCTTCACCAGGGCTGATGGAAGAGGGTCAAGGTCTTTATTGGTATGGATACAAGATGAATTGATTATAGTTGAAACTGAGTGATGCAGGGGTCATTATACTAGTCTTGTATTCTTGTGCATGTTTGAGAATTGCCTTGATAAAACACCTTTTATAAGGCTCCTTCATCTAGCTCTTCTGGAAATTCTGTACCCAGTGCTATCATAGAAAGGAAGGCCCTCTCCTTCACCCTGTCCACTTCTCCTTTTTGGCCTTTCAATAAGCGAGATGAAAAACACAGTCAAGCAAACAGTTGCCTTCTTGATAGGAAATATAGTTCACTTTGTTGCCTTTTTTCCTCCCTTTAAAGAGATCTCCAGGGGTTTTCTTTGCTTACACCTCTTTTAAAGAGTAGATCAATGCTTGTGCAAAGGGACAGAGTGGCATCTGAATTTCTCACCGCCCCAGGGCTGCTGGTTGCTCCACCATCCGCACATAATTGTGGCTGAGTAGCCTATAGGCCGTGGGGAGGGCCTCAAGAGAAACTAGAGATCTGCAGTTTCAGTTGAAATCTACCAGTCGTAGAATGTGGGCAATCAATTCATGTGTTAAAATTGGATAGGAGCCAAACAAACCCACCCATGGGATTCCAACAGCCCAGAGATGCCTGTCTGATTCTGCCCAGGCTGTCACACTCCCCCACCCCTCCCTTCTTCCACTTTGTCCTTTTCAGTTTAACATTTAAGTCAGACCTTGACCTTCCTCTGCTCCAAACATGGTGTGTGGCTCCCATATTCCTTTGAGTAATGGCCAAATTCTAGACCCTCTATGATCTTACCTCAGTTTTCTCTCTGGCTTCTGTTTCTTACGACTTCACCCGCTATTCCAGCCACACTGAGCCCTGCTGTTCCTGGAACACATCAGGCATCCTCAGGGCTCAGCCCCTGTGCTGCCCTCCGCTGGACCATTTTCCCTGTCTGCGCGGCTCACTCCATCACCATCTTCCATTCTTCTCCGGAAGGATGTTCCTGGGCACTTTCATTACAATTCCACCTCCCCCCTGCTCCTGCTGCCCTCTGCCTTAGTTTTCTGGTGTACCATTTAAAATACTTAGTTTGCATGTTGTCTGTTTCCCCCATTTGAATGGAAGCACCTCATGGCCAGGGGTTTCAGCCTTTGAAGCGTGTTCTCAAACAGAGCTGGGAAAACCATGTACTCAAGAAATCTCTGTTGAATGAATGAATGAGTGAATGCTCACATGATTCTCAAGCACAATGTGGCCCTTGTAGAGAGACCTTATAGAGACAGTGAGTAAGCATCTCAGAGGCAGGAAGGCTTCTCCAGACGGGAGGCAGGTTGCTTCTGCCTCTGGCTTCCCAGATATGACAGGGGAAGCAGGATCTCAAAGCAGGCTGGCCAGGGCCACCTTACCTGATGGGGTAGTCAGCTGCGCTGAGGTTGATGAAGAAGTCCCAGGGCCAGTCGGTCATCTCCAGGAGGTCCCGCATGCTCTGCAAGTATGTGGACAGGAGGCTGGCTCCCCCCCAGATGGTGGCCATCCTCCAGGGCGTGACACGGACGTTGCTGTACTGCCTGGCGAACTGAAGCACTTGGCGATGCAGGTAATTGGAGCGCTTTCCCAGGAGAGGAAGGGTGACATTCAGCAGTGCGGAAAACACCCCAGCTCTGCCCCTTACTCCCTCTCTGTCCTTTCCCTTCTAGGTGACAGGGCTTCTGAACTTTGCCAAGTAACTGATTCAGACCCAGGGTGCCTTTCTGCATCGTTATACAAACTTCATTATTTTTAAAGTATTAGCAATTTGAGATGCAGATTCCCTGGTCCTGACTCTGCATTACTGATTCCCCAGGTGTAGGGTGGTGCCTGGGAGTCTGCATTTTTCTCTAAGACTGATACATATGGTCTGAGGATAATAAGCTAAGTAATATGGTTGTATTTAATACAGTTACATCCCTGGTTCAGGAAGATCCCCTGGAGAAGGGACTGGCAACCCACTCCAGCATTCTTGCCTGGAGAATTCCATGGACAGAGAGGAGTCTGGCAGGCTAAAGTGCATGGGGTCACAAAGAGTTGGGTATGACAGAGTGACTAACACTTGCATTTAAACCTGATGAGTATTTTGAAAGGTAGACTTTCTCTACTACCCTCTGGCAGGCCTGCTAGAATCAGACTTTTGAATAGGCATCCCCTTTGTCTTCTTGACCAAAGACACAATCATGTCACATCAGCAGACCAACAGAAACCTCTGGAACAAGATGCTCAGGGGTCAACAAGCTGGCTGCATGATTTTTTTGGTAAATAAAGTTTTATTGAAACAGTCACACACATTCATTTGTGTATGTTTTTATGGCTGCTTTCAGGCTACAGTGCCAGAGCTGATTAGCTGTGACCGAGTGAATAACCCACAAAGCCTGAAATACTTGCCCTCTGGCCCTTGATGGGAAAAGTGGGCCCACCCCTGGGTTAGCTATCCTTATAGAGTGGCAAGCATTGCACTGGGCAGGACCATGAGCAAAAGAGGTATGACTGACAATGTTCATTGTCATTGAAGGAAGTCTAAAGTCACAGTTGGGAGCTTTGAAACCAACACCCATGCGTGTGCACACACACACACACACACACACACACCTACACAGCACTTCAAGGCCAGATGGTCTGGGGGAGGCAGCTGCTCAGCCTGCAAGGCTCCCCTAAAAGGGAGGGGCAGACACACCCCCAGAGAAGTGCCAGCATGGGGCAATCAGAGGGCGGGCCTCACCTTGTCCACGTGGATGTAGTAAAAGTGGTCCTTGTGGTAGATGGCCTTGAACATGCGCTGCAGCTGCCGGGAGGCGCGGCCGTGGACCACCAGGACGAAGGCGATTCTGACTGGGTTGGCCAGCATATACTCCACTGAATCCTCGTCCCACTGAACGTTCTTGTTGGCTTTGCCTGGGAAAACCAGGGAGATGACAGAAGTGGGGTGAGTTCGGCTGTCCTCAGGGGGTGTTTCTCTGATGCTTCTTCCCGGTACTATTTGAGGGGCACGGTAGTCATTTTGATTCCTGAAACTGGTTTCAAATTAACCAAGCAAGTCCTGGACCCTTACTCTGTCCTGGTAAACAGGAGTGGGGGCCCCTGAGGAGCTAAAGACATGGTTTCCATCCTTAGGGAGCCGAAGTGTACACATCCTCCATGTGTACACTGATGGGGACACGTGTACACATATTAAAGCCGAGGGGATGAGCCACGTAAGAGGTACATTTCTGAACCACAGAGGAAGGAGCAGTTAACTTCAATTTGGGAAATGTTAAGATATACGTGCTGTTTTTGTTTGTCCAGAATCCTCCGAACAGCATCTATTTTGTTTTGTTTTGAAATTGTGGAAAGAACAGATAACCTGAGAGCTACCCACTCAACACATTTTTTAAATGTTCAGGATAGTAGTGTGGATTACAAGTGATAGCTTATGGTAAACGGTGTCAGATTCGTGATCTCCGAAGAAAATTTAGCTTTGGGACCAGGGACCAGGCTTGATTACTCAAGAGCTTTTGTGCAGCAGAGTTTTATTAAAGTGAACAAAGGACAGAGAAAGCTTCTGACATAGACATCAGAAGGGGGATGGAGACTGCCCCCTCGCTAGTCTCAGCAAGGCCTTATATACTTTCATCAGACCCACTCCCACGACATACATCTGAAATTAACAAGGTTAGAGCTAACAATAGAAAGGTCTTACCAGACCCTCGCCCATAGTATTCAAGTTTTAAGGTAACAAGATTAGTCAGAAGGTTAAGGAGAAACGTGTCCTTGAGTAAGATACAGTATTATATTGACTAAGACAAAGCAATGTAGAAAAAAAAAATTGTTCTTTTCTCTTCCTTGAGAGCCTCGGACACCTCTCTCTCCTTGAGAGCCCCAGCCAGACCCCTTTCTCCTCCTCGGGGACCCCAGATTTCTTATCAACCTACTAGGGAATTGACTCTCTCATAAGCACAATGTTGCATAGCAGATCTCTAGAATTTATCCATCGTGCCTATGAGAAATTTATCACCCAATATTTTGAGGGGCATCAACCTCCCCCATTCTCTGTGTGGGAGAGGGTCTCTATCTAGTATCAATTTCAGGGCTGGTCACAGGACTTAGGCTTGGCCAGTCAGGACACAGTTAAGTAAGGTTCAGAGTTAACTAAGCTTTTTAGCCAAGAAGACAGAATTCCAGACTGTTGTGGGAACTAGATAAGAGTCTCAAAGTCCATGAAACTTGAAGATCCTAAGAGCCATTTTATCCCCGCATGGACAGGAAAGGCAACAGGGAGGGAAACGCTGCTGGGTGAGGGGCAGGGATAGACCCTCGTGACCCCGCTTGAGCTCCCGGATCAGCCTGGGAGGAGATCAGCCACCGTCATTGCTTATTTTTCTTTAAAAGCCCAGATCCTACACCAGATGCTCCTAGATAAGTGGTTCCAGACGTCTTTTATCCTGGTGTGTGTGTGCTTAGTCGCTTCAGTCGTGTCCAACTCTTTGCGATCCGATGGACTGCAGCTCGCCAGGCTCCTCTGTCCATGGGGTTCTCCAGGCAAGAATACTGGAGTGGGTTGCCATGCCCTTCTCCAGGGGATCTTCCCCACTCAGGGATGGGACCCATATCTCTTGCATTGCAGGCAGATTCTTTACTACTGAGCCCTTGAGGAAGCCCCCTTTATCCTGGAAGCAGCCTTGTCAAAGATGCCTTTTATCCTTCTTTCCCTTGTAAATGCTCCAGGGGCAAGGTTTCAGGCAGGAACATGGCTTACTGGTTCAGTTCATTATAATCCCAACCAGAAATCTCCTGGCTTTCCTGAGCCGAATTTCCTTTGGGTGTAACCTGATTTCTTGCAGGTCTTAGGTTTATGGGACTCAGCACACAGCAGCTGCAGGTGTCTCTGAATACCAACTGGGAAAGCTGAGAATGCGGACTGTTCAGCCTGGAGGGCAGGAGACGGGGAGCCTGTCGGCTGTCACTGGGAAGCTGAATGGCCACCACATGACTGTGGCTCCTTCTGTGTTGTCCCAGAGGACAGGATGGGGATTAGATGAGCGTGGGCTGTGTCCTCATCACGTGGTACAGACTCCACGGCCCGCGGCCCTGCCTCCCGCAGTTAGGACTGCAGATCCCTGCGCCCTGACTCCCCCACCATCGACCTTGACCCCTGACCTTTTATCTTTTCCTTGAGCAAGCCTGTCTTTGCCTCAGAACCTTTCCATGGCCATTCCTGCCCCCAGGGACACCCTCTCCCAGATCTTTGTATATTTCTTCTTGCCACTAGTTCACAGGTCACAATCAGGCCACCTGCCCCCTACCAACCACATCACTCTCTTTTATCTCGACCTATTTCAATTTTCTGCATTGCATTTAACACTGTCTGGAGTTACATATATATTTTTTTATTGTCTGAATCCCCAACTAGAACTAAACTCCAAAAGATGAGGGACTATTTCAGACTATTTGTCACTGAATACACAACATTATTAACAATATCTGGAAAATAGCTGGTTTTTGGTGAAAACAAAAGTTACAGGAGGATACATTTTAGTACGGTAACAATTACCTCTTCTTGAGCATTGAGCAGTCCTTACCATTAATTATTTCATTTAATCCTCATAACAACCCTGCAAGGTATGGCCATTATCTCTGTTTTGCAAATGAGGAAACCATAGCTTACAGAGGTCAAGGGATTTATTTGTTCAAGGTCCCACTGCTTTAATTAAGCTGAGATTCAAACCCAGGTCTGTTTCCAAAGCTTATGCCCTTAACCAGTAATATACACTACATTACCATGGCCAGAATTTATAAATATTAATAACAATTCTGCTTAATGAAATAGCCTGTAAATTTGTTATTGCAGGTAGATAGGCATGCACTTGAAAACTGTCATAAGTATTGCAGAGAGGATTCCTGTGTCGTCTGGGAGGTGGACTTTAGGTAGCCAATAAGGTGACATCTTTTAATTCAACCATCCATCCGTCCATTCATTCATCCATCCATTCAAATTCAACCACTCATCCAACAAACCAGTTAACTATCCACCTAGCAAAACATTCAATGCCTATCATCCCCCCAAAAAACCATCCATGCATCCATCCATCCATGCATCCACTCACCCATCATCCTCCAAGCAAGTCATCCAGGCATGCACTCTTCCAACCATCTAATGATCAACTTTGTGATCCACGCAATATTAACTTAGCCTATACTGCATTAATATTGCATGGATCAGAGAGTTGATCATTAGATGGTTGGAAGAGTGCAAGCATGGATGATTTGGTTGGAGAATGATGGGTGAGTGGATGGATGGATAGATGAAATGTATCCTTATTGGCCACTTAAAGTAAGCCTCCCACATGATACAGGAATCTTCTCTGCAATGTCTCTGACAGTTCTCCAGTGCACACCTATCTACCTACAATAACTAATTCACAAGGTATCTCATTAACTAAGCAGAATTGTTATAAACATTCCCAAATGGAAGACAGAATGGCAACCCACTCCAGTATTCTTGCCTGGAGAATCCCATGGACAGAGGAGTTTGGTAGGCTGCAGTCCATAGGGTCACACAGAGTTGGACATGACTGAAGCGGCTAAGTACACACACATTCACACACTACGTGCCACATACTATGCTAGGCACTAGAAAAATAAAATTGGAGGAAAAACTCTTCCCTTGAGGAGCTCTCAGCCAACTAGGACACATGGAAGACAATGCTCAGTTGCTTTGTGAAAGATGTGTGCCCTTCGAGGGTGGGGAAGTAGTGAACAATATGCCTGCAGAGACCGAGGAGCTCTCAGACAATTTAGCCCAAAGCTTCTGAGCCCATTTCCCCATGTTCTCCTGAGGTCCTACCCTCTTTGGCTCCTGACTGTTCAATCAGGAAATTCGATCCTGGAGATAATTACCATCTTGGCTCTGGTTGAAGACAAGCTAGGCAGCAACCACAAGGTTATCCTAACCTCCCTCTAATTTTCTTTCTAAACCACTCACAAATACACTTAGGCTTTCCTGGTAGTTGTACAGGAGAAGTGTGCCTGGAAGAATCATGTCCCTTTAAACACTCACACAATAACCTATCCATTCATTCTTCCATTCATCCATCCATTCATTCACCCATCCATCCATCCATCCAACCACCCAGAACCCTACAACCCTCCCACTTGCCAGTCTAGGACAAAACTTTGAGCACAAAAGCATATGGGACATGAGCCTGTTTTCACACATGGATTATGAATGGGTTAAGGAATGTGAGAATCCAAAGTAAAAAGATAATAACATAAGAGAAAAGCTTATATTCTCTTTCCTGCAACTGCAGCCCAAAGGCAGTGCACAGGTCACGGCAGGGCCGGCTGTAACCTCTCTTCACCTCCCTCAGAGACTCCTTATAGAACAAAGGGAGGGAGGTTAAAAACAATGGCTACTCTTGTCACTTTTTTCTACCTGGATTTCTGTGGGTGATGTTTCAAAGGTTTAAATGTGGTGTGGACACTATGTTTCATAGGAATTCCACTCTGCAGGGGTTCCTGCTGGCACTCAGATAATACTGCTCATCTCTGCCCCAGGGTTTCTGGGTAACAATGACCTGGAGCTCCTAGCAAGGGAGGCTCCCGGGGCCTTTGGGAACAGCCATGCTCTCCAGCCAGGGACGTCTCTTGCCCTGTTGTTGAGTGAGTGAGCGAGTGAATCCATTCTGGAGGCAGGCTGCTCTGGGCCAGAGAAGCTGATGTCTCCTGAGGGCTGGTGCCAGGGGCTACGTGTGGGTCATTACTTGGCTCTGGGAGGGAAACACTGTCATACTCAAGACTCAGAGAGGTCAGCGTGTTTCTCAGGCCACACGGTAGGGGAGGACAGAGGCGGGAGTGTGAACCCAAATCCAGCCCTGCTCCTTCCACCCACCCTCTGCTGTACTGATGAGGAGGTTATGGGAGGAAGAGTGTGAAGATCGCTGGTCTCTAAAGGGACTTGAGTGTTGATGTTGAGAAAAGCCTTTTGTAATTTTTCTTCGGGGGTTTTAGAAAGCAGAGCAGATTCACAGACAGACAGACACGATCAAGGGTGCTTCCTTTCTGGAGAAGGGGAAGAAGACCTGGGGATGCAAACACTGGCTGCAGAGCCTCCTGGGCATAAACAGTCTAAAGTCATTCTTGGGTCAGACAGTCTGGGGAGGAGCGAAGAGAAGGGGGAACAAAATCCCAGAGCTCTGCATGCGTGCATGCTAAGTCACTTCAGTTATGTCTGACTCCTTGAACCCCATGGATTGTAGCCTGCCAGGCTCCTCTGTCCATGGAGTTCTCCAGCAAGAATACTGGAGTGGGTTGCTGTGCCCTCCTCCAGGGGATCTTCCTGAACCAGGAACCTGGGTCTCCCACATTGCAGGCAGATTCTTTATCATCTGAGGCACCAGGAAAGCCAGCTATT
This sequence comes from Cephalophus harveyi, assembly GCA_006410635.1. NCBI lineage: Eukaryota > Metazoa > Chordata > Mammalia > Artiodactyla > Bovidae > Cephalophus > Cephalophus harveyi. Next base: position 404,104 of record SJYT01035616.1, read on the forward strand.
CTGGGCATTAAGGGTGGGTGAGAAAGACAAAAATATCCACAGAAGAGAGATAGAGAGATGACGATGGGGATGAGAGGTGGAGGTGGGCACACACAAGTCCAGGGAAAAGCAGAGAGAGACAGGAGGACCTCCTCCTCCCACATATATGGGAAAGAAATATACAGAGAGACCCACGAAGAATTGCAGGCACAGACAGAGAAACACAGACAAAAACAGACACAAACACACCCAACCAGACATACACACGGAGGCAGGGGCAAGGGGGGAGCTTCTCCACCGGAAAAGCTGGATCCGCTTGACCCCAGAGTGATGCAGTTAGCCTTAAAAGCAAAGGCCAATGAAAGTTCCAGAATTTCAGAATCAAAAAATGCCCCCAGGCTGGAGACACAGTCTGGTCCCTTCCCCCCAGACTACTTCCATTCTTTACACACTTTCCCCTAGCCTGTTCCCTGACCAGCCCTGTACTCTCGTGAGCCCAGAGATGAAGGAAGAGGGTGAGGCCCTGAGACATTCACAGGCTGGCTCCATGACCACAATGGCAATGATCCCCACACGTGGGAGAACCCTGAGGCATTTTGTCAAATAAACAAGAGAGCGTGAATGGGCGAGTTTTCTGCCCTGTGTTGCAGCGGGGGGCACGGGGCAAGGGAGGGCATTCAAAGGGGCTGAGGTTTATGGCACTCTGGGCCAGTTGCCAGTCACCAGCTTCTTACTTTTGCTCCACAGCCCTGGCTCCTGCATCGACCTTTCCAGCACACTGCTCGGACATGGGGTTGCTGAGGAGACAGGAAACCACCCCAGAGACCAGGCAGAGTGGGCCTCCTCAACCCTGGTCACCGTTTCCGGGACTGCGGTCCTGGAAAGCTGCCGGCCTCCACCACCAGGAGTAGGATTGTCAGTGGGCTGTGGTGAGCTTCCCAGAAGGGCAGGAACAGGGGAGGGGCTCTCTCCCACCCGCTGGAGGGAGTAGGGGCTGGCAGAGCCTGGCCAGAGGTGATGTGGCAACAAGTATTATACTGTTAACACATGCAGGTCCCTCGACCCAGTAATTTCACTCCTAAGAATCTATCCTGGTGGAAGAAGGCAAATATGAGTGTCTCCGTGTATCTGGCAACCCACTCCAGTACTCTTGCCTGGAAAATCCCATGGACAGAGGATCCTGGTAGGTTACAGTCCATGGGGTCACAAAGAGTCAGACATGACCGAGCGACTTCACGTTCTTTCTTTCTTTCCATGTATAGAGGGTTTCCCAGGTGGCGCTTGTGGTAACGAATCTGCCTGCTAACGCAGGAGACGCAGGAGATTCAGGTTCCATTCCTGGATTGGGAAATTCCTGGAGAAGGAAATAGCAATCCACTCCAGTATTCCTGCTTGGGGGCTACTGCTGTTGCTGCTGCTAAGTCGCTTTAGTCGTGTCCAACTCTGTGCGACCCCACAGACGGCAGCCCATTGGGCTCCACCATCCCTGGGATTCTTCAGGCAAGAACACTGGAGTGGGTTGCCATTTCCTTCTCCAATGCATGAACGTGAAAAGTGAAAGTGAAGTCGCTCAGTCGTGTCTGACTCAGCGACCCCATGGACTGCAGCCTACCAGGCTCCTCCGTCCATGGGAGTTTCCAGGCAAGAGTACTGGAGTGGGGTGCCATTGCCTTCTCCGTTGGGGGCTACATGGGGTCACAAAGAGTCAGGCATGGCTGAGCACGCACACACGTCCATGTATAGGGTGCTCTTTGTTCATCTAGTCACTCATTCAGCATCTTCTCTGTGCACAGTGGACACGACAGAGTCCTCTCCTGAATGCTGCTTAGGTGAGTGGAGTAGAAAGCCAATACAAAAGTAAGCAAATATACAGAGTGAAGTAAGTCAGAAAGAGAAAAATATCGTATATTAACGCATATATGTGGAATCTGGAAAAATGGTGCAGGTGAACGAGCTGCAGCCTGGGAACAGAGACACAGACAGAGAATGGGCGTGTAGACACAGCGGGGAGAAGGAAGGTGGGATGAACCGAGAGGGTGGCACTGACCTATATACACCACCACGGGTGAAGTCGACAGCCAGCGGGAACGTGCAGCATGGCGCAGGGAGCCCAGCTCTGTGCTGCCCCGGAGGGTGGATGGGGGAGATCCAGGAGGGCGGGGATATATGTATGCTTATAGCTGGTTTACGTTATTGTACAGCAGAAGCCAACACAACATTGCAAAGCAACTATGTGAGTGTGTGCTAAGGCACGTAAGCCACGTCCCACTCTGTGCGACCCTACGGACTGCAGCCCGCCAGGCTCCTCTGTCCACGGATTCTCCAGACAAGAATACTGGAGTGGGCTGCCTTGCTCTCCTCCAGGGGATCTTCCCAACCCAGGGATGGAACCTGTGTTTCTTACATCTCCTGCATGAACAAGTGGGTTCTTTACCACTAATACCACCAAGGAAATCTGTAAAGCAATGATATCCTAATTTTTAAAAAAGCAAGTAAACAGAGAATACAATTGCAAACATAGTGATATAGACTATGAAGAAAAAAATTTAAGCATGTTAAAGGGGGGCAGATTATTTGGCTATGGTGGCCAAATGTAGGCTGATGTGAAGTGGATACACTTAAACAAGCTCAGAGTGAACTGAGGGGGTGAGTCATTTAATTTTCACAGATGGAGGAGGATTCTGGGCAGCTGGCATAGCAAGTGCAAAGGTCCTGAGGCCTCCATCTCCATCATGTTTATAATGGTTCACAATAGGAATCGACCCAAAGGTCATAGTAATACTCGATACAGATCATTATCTATAACATATTAAGCAAAACAGAAGTCCTTCAATGCAATCCATAACAATTAAAACACCTGCCCCCAAATATTAACAGAAGATCCGATGGTGGCATGACAGCTTTCATTTCTTCCTTATACTTCTCTGTGTTAACTACATTTTGTAAGATGGATAACTTTTATCAGCCAACCTAACAATAAAGGCTATGCTTGCTGCTGCTTCTGCTGCTGCTGCTAAGTCGCTTGAGTTGTGTCCGACTCTGTGCGACCCCATAGATGGCAGCCCACCAGGCTCCCCCATCCCTGGGATTCTCCAGGCAAGAACACTGGAGTGGGTTGCCATTTCCTTCTCCAATGCATGAAAGTGAAGTCACTCAGTCGTGTCCGACTCTTTGCAACCCCATGGACTGCAGCCTACCAGGCTCCTCCACCCATGGGATTTTCCAGGCAAGAGTACTGCAATGGGTTTGCCATTGCCTTCTCCTAAAAGGCGATGCTTACTGATACTTCTAATATCAACTGTTTACTGAACATGCCAGCTATGTATTAAGCCATTTCTGTGCACGATTTTTTTTTTTTTTATTTTTTTTTTTTTTTTTTTTTTTACTTCCATCCAAACTTCTATGAGAAAAGGGTTATTATCTTCCTCTGATATGGCGAAGGAAGCTGAAGTTCAGAGACGTCCCGGTTAGGAGTTGGTTGAGCTGGAAATGGAGCTGGTCTGTTTTACCCAAGCCCTATTATTGCCACTATGCTCCATCAAATTGTCCTCATTTCCAAAAGATGAAAATCTCTTCCTAGAAGCCTATCAGTTGGCTTTTTTTCAGCTGCAGGACAGATAACAATGACATGTGGTCAGAGCTATGTGTGTCCTTACAGACTGAGACCCAAACGTTGCCTGGTTCCTAAAAAAAGCTATGAATTTAACAATGTAATCAGATTCCTGTGGCATAAAACAGAAAATAAGTGGAAGAATCAGAGTGATTAGAGGCAGCGGGAGAAGCTGACTTCAGACAAATGTTAAAAAGCCAGAGTTGTGGGGAGGCATATAAAGTATATTTTTGCCATGCAGGTGGGGAGGCCAAGGACAAGCGCTCACGGAGGGCTCTGCCCAGCAACTAGCTGTGCCAGCTTCAGCCTGTTACCCAAGCTCTGTTTTTACTGCCATGGGTCAAATAAGGGCTATGCAACCCTTGGGCTCTAAAGAGCTGCTGAAGATGAAAATACTCTGCAAGGACCAATGTGCTGTGAAAATGTCGACATGTTGGCAATGATTATGCTTGTGGTTTCCTTTTAGGGATACAATCTGGGAGGAGACAGTGAGCTACAGTGGTTAAGAGCATGGCCTCTGGTCAGGCAGATCTGTGTGACCTTGGAGCCGTTAAACCACCTTTCCAGGCCTCAGTTCTCTCATCTGTAAAATGGGTACATTATCATCACAGAGTCTGTCTCACATGGATGTCTGTGTCTGTTAGAATAGCTATCAACACTGCCAGCATTACTGTCACCATTTCGATTTGGCTGTTCAGGATCAAGTTTGCTGTAGCCACTGGGCTCAGCTCCAGCGCTCCACCTCAAGGCCACGTGGCCTCTCGGGGATGTGTATACCTGGGAGCTCACTGCTGCAAATAAACACCCACACCCGGAGTCTCCCTCTGCCGCATCTGCCTCTGATCACAACTAATAACAAATGCAAAACGAAGGAGCCTCTTGACTGGAATAGTTATTCCACCAACAAAACCCACAATTCTATTTATGCTCTGAAGGAGCCTCTTGGAGCTGTTGCAAGGGGAGCTTTCTGACTTGGTTCCAAATTATAGGGCTGGCTGGATCTTGGGAAGAAGTGGAGACAAGACTGTGTTACAAATAGGATTGGGGTCAGGAGCGCACCCAGGCCCCTGCCCTGGGCAGGGGGCGGGCTCCGCGGCTCAGAACCACTGCCAGCTCTGTCTCTTCAGAGCAAGGACTATGAAAAGACACCTCTCTGATCCTCAGTTCTTTCTCTGTAAAGCAGGTTAGTCACAGGTAGCTCTATTTTTAATTTTTTGAAGAGCCTCCACACTGCTTTCCGTTGTGGCTACACCATTTTGCACACCCACCAGGATGAACGTTGAGGACACACACTGAGTTGAATAAACCGGTCCCAGAAAGACAAATCCGGCTTGATTCCACTCGTATGAGTGACCTCACATGTCTAACTCATAGGATCAAAGAGGGGAAATGCGGTGGCCAGGGGCTGAGGGTTCGGGAAGTAGGGAATTACCACCCGTGGGCATAGAGTTTCAGATGAACCCAATGAACAAGTTCTGGAGATCTGAGTACAATGCTGCATCTATAGCCAACAATACTGGATTGTGCGCTTAAACTGTGTTAAGAGGGTAGATCTCACGTTAAGTGTTCTAACCAAAACACGACACATTTTTTAAAAACAGAGAGGATGACCAATCTGCCCCTGACCCCACTGGGTGGTGCTCGTGGGCGGGGCACGTTTGCACACCAGGCTACTGTACTGAGCAGGACTCAGGGCTTCGGAGGAGAAAGCCTGGCAGGTTCTAGGCGCTTTCTCAGACTTGGGCCAAGGGCTTTTTTTCTCTCACTGGGAAGTTTCAATGCTGAGTTCTGGTGATTAGAACTTGAGAGAAGCCCTCTGCTCTCAAGGGATATCGAAAAGGCCGCAGGGCCACGTGTCTGGATCCAAATCTTGCTACTGCTGTGAACCAGCCATGGCACCGTGGGCCAGTCATTTCCCCTCCTTGGTCCTCAAGACTCTTCCTGAACAATAATGACGTCTGAGGCATACTGAGCCCTAAGCACTGTGCACACATGATCTCATTACTTAATTTCCCTGAGGTCTAGGAGGCAGATACCACGATTATTACTCCCATCCCACCATGGGGGGTGGTTCTGAGGCTGCAAGGCACTGAATTACTGATGACGAGTTACCCTCTCTGCAGAGGGCTGGATCGGAGACAAACCCATGCTTTATTCTAGCAGATGAGGAGGTAACATTCCAATAGTCTGGAACTCTAGCCTGACCACAGAATTAGCATCACTGAATACAAAACAAAGTGACAGACTTTATTTTCTTGGGCTCCAAAATCACTGCAGACAGCGGCTACAGCCATGAAATTAAAAGACGCTTGCTCTTTGGAAGCAAAGCTATCACCAACTTAGAGTATTAAAAAGCAGAGACGACACTTTGCCAACAAAAGTCTGTCTAGTCAAAACTACGGTTTTTCTGTTAGTAATGTATGGATGTGAGAGTTGGACCATAAAGAAGGCTGAATGCTGAAGAACTGATGATTTTGAACTGTGATGCTGGAGAAGACTCTTGAGAGTCCCTTGGACTGCAAGGAGATCCAACCAGTCCTAAAGGAAGGACTGATGTTGAAGCTGAAGCTCTAGTACTTTGGCCACCTGATGCGAACATCCCTCACTGGAAAAGACCCTGGTGCTGGGAAAGATCGAGAGCAGGAGGAGAAGGCAGAGACAGAGGATGAGATGGTTGGATGGCATCACCATGTCCATGACTCAATGGACATGAATTTGAGCAAACTCTGGGAGATAGAGGGCTTCCCTGGTGGCTCAGAGGTTAAAGCGTCTGCCTCCAATGCGGGAGACCCGGGTTCGATCCCTGGGTCGGGAAGATCCCCTGGAGAAGGAAATGGCAATCCACTCCAGTATTCTTGCCTGGAGAATCCCACGGACAGAGAAGCCTACAGTCCACGGGGTCGCAAAGAGTCGGACACGACTGAGCGACTTCACCTATCACCTATCACCTGGGAGATAGTGAGGGACAGGCACGGTGAGGTCACAAAGAGTTGGACATGACTGTGTGACTGAACAACTCTCTTGAGACAGGGCTGGTTGTTGGTCCTTTCTCCCGATCTTCCTTCATTGTTCAGCTTTATTGAAGCATAATTGACATAAAACTTTAAGATATTTAAAGTGTACACTGGGGTGATTTGATATGCATATACATTGTGAAATGATTCCCCCATCTAGTTAATTAGCGTATCATCACCTCACTTATTTATTTAGAGGGTGAAAACATTTACATTCTACTCCCTCAGTGACTTTCTTTTGTACAATACAGTGTTGTCAGCTGTAGTCTCAGATCTTACTCATCTTATGCCTGCAAGTGTGTATCCTTTGACAATCTGTTCTCTTCCCTCTACCCCCCCATCCCCGGTGACCACTTTCCTACTCTCTGTTTCCAAAAGTTTAACTTTCATGAAAAGATTCCATGTATAAGTGGCATCATGCAACATCTGTGCTTGTCTGGTTTGTATCACTCAGCACAATGTGGTCCTCAAGTTCCAACCACGCTGTCCCAATGGCAAGGTGTCCTTCTCTCTTGAGGCTGAATCATCTCCCTTGCATACACCATATCAAGTTGGCTTTCTTGATAGCTGGCAGTTCCCCATGAGCCGAGGTCAAGGTTTTATATCTCCTAGCCTCCTTGTCCTGGCAGAGCTAAGCTCAGGGGAGAAGCCCTCCGTGAATGAATGATTTAGACTGATGGATTAAACTGGACAGCTCCATCCGTTCAGGGCCTGGGGGGAGCTGAAGTGGAAGACTCATGCTTGAGCTGTTGCCCATGAGGGTCTCCACTCAAGTGAACTGGCTGGGGGCTGGGCTCCACTTCTTCTTGCTCAGGAGCCCCAAGCCTCCCTGGGAGGAGCTGGGCAAGTGCCTGACCATCCCTTCAACACTGGGGCTGCCTGACCTGATGGGAAGTGAGGGCGGAGATACTGAACAGGGATTGTAGAGTTGGGAAGCTGAAAGCACCAGTCCAAGGATAAAGCTGGCCAGGCCATGCCCTTTGGAGATCAAGAGAAGCCATCCTTGACCCCTCCCCCATCCCATCTTCACAACCCCTTCCACAGGCCTGCCAAGCACCCTGCATTTCTTCTTTTTATTAAAAAAAAAAAAAACACGGTAAAATACACATAACATAAAATTCACCATTTTAACCATTTTTGAGCATACAGTCCAATAGTGTTAAGTACCTTCACATTATTGTGCAACCATCACCACCCCATTTTCCATCCCATAACACTGAAACTCTACACCCCCTGAACACTAACTTCCCATTCCCCTCTCTTAGCCTCTAGTAGGGCTTCCCAGGTGCCGCTAGTGGTAAAAAACCTGTCTGCCAGTGCAGGAGGCATAAGAAATGTGGGTTCAATCCCTGGGTTGGGAGGATCCCCTGAGGAGGGCATGGCAACCCACTTCCGTATTCATGTCTGGAGACTCCCATGGACAGAGGAGCCTGGCAGGTTACCGTCCATGGGGTCACAAAAGGTCAGACATGACTGCAGCAACTATGCACAGTACAACCTCCAGTACCCACCATTCTACTTCCTGTCTCTATGAATCTGACACCTCTAGGTGCCTCAACTCAGTGGAATCACATATTCGTTCTTTTTACAATTGGCTTCTTTCATGTAGCAAGATGTTGTAGCATGTGGCAGAATTTCCTTCCTCTTTAAGGCTGAGTGATACTCTACTGTGTGTGTGTTTCACATTTTGTTCATTCATTCATCTGTCAGTAGACAGCTGGGTTGCTTCCAATTTTTGGCTCTTGTGAATAAAGCTGCTATGAACATAGGTGTTTAGTTACCTCTCTGAGACCTTGTTTTCAATTCTTTGGGGTCCAGACCCAGAAGTGGAATTGCTGGATCATATCGTAACTTAATTTTTCAAAATTAATTTATTTTTTGGCCACACCATGCAGCATGTAGGCTCTTTAGTCCTCCAACCAGGGACTGAACCTGTGCATCTTGAGTTGGGAGAGCATAGTCTTAACCACTGGACTGCCAGGGAAGTCCCATGGTAGCTTTATTTTTCTTTTTTTCAGTTTAAGTTTGTTCAAATTCCCATGACCCCATGGTTTAATAAGTGTTTTCTGGTTGGGCTCAGATGGTAAATAATCTGCCTGCAGTGCGGGAGACCTGGGTTCGATCCCTGGGTTGGGAAGATCCCCTGGAGGAAGGCAAGGCAGCCCACTCCAGTACTCTCGCCTAGAGAATCCCCATGGACAGAGGAGCCTGGCGGCCTGTTACAGTCCATGGGGCTGCAAAGAGCAGGGCAGAACTGAGCGACGAAGCACACCTGGTGCAGAAAATGAGCTGCCGGGCATTGTGGACACAGGGTCCCCGAATGTAATTTGGCGGGTATCATTGTTTCTCAAGCCCTGCTACCCCTCAAGACCCACCTTTCCAGCGTAGGCTTTTCTCTTTGCTTGCTTCTTCCTCATTCCTATTTCTTTGCCTTAAAGAACTGGTTACACCCTCAGCTTGGGCTGGCTTGATTTCTCTCCCAAATAGCTGGGCTAGCTCCTTTTCCCACTGGCCACTGAGAATTCCAAGTCAGTTGCAATCTAATGGTAACCTTATTTTTAGGACCTTATTGTTCTGAGTAACTCATCCTGCAGTTCTGAACCCAGGCATTCCACGCAAGGGCTCTCAGCCTGGTTCTGCATCCTGAACCCACCACTTACTCACAGGTCATTTGACCGCTCCCTGCCTCTGCTTCCTCATCTATCAATGAGTGCTCACCTCCGAGGGATGCTGAAAGGATTAAAAACTACAACTCAGGCAAAAGATGGTCATGCAGCTTGACAGTGCAGAAGCCAGGTGCACGTGTGTGGGGTGACTCTGGAGCCCTGCCCGATGCACTGAAGCCTGTAATTGTTCACCCGATGGGGGTGCAGGTGGAGGGAATCTGTGGAGGAGGGGCAGCACCTGACCTTGACCCGACATTTAGGACTTCAGAGCTGGAGTTCTTCCCAAGGGAAGGCTGACATGGTCCCCACACAGGACACCAAACGACACTAAGTCAGAGTGGGTAACGGATTCCCTTTTCAGTTTTCATCCAGCCCTTCTGATTATAGCCAGCCCACCGAGGGAGTCTCAGATCAATGCAAACATTTCCTTAACAGTAAGGGGAGTGATGCAAATTAAAAGACGCTTGCTCCTTGGAAGAAAAGCTATGACCAACCTAGGCAGCATATTAAGAAGCAGAAACATTACTTTGCCAACAAAGGTCTGTCTAGTCAAATCTATGGTTTTTCCAGTACTCATGTATGGATATGAGAGTTGGACCATAAAGAAAGCTGAGCACCAAAGAATTGCTGCTTTTGAATTGTGGTGTTGGAGAAGACTCTTGAGAGTCCCTTGGAATGCAAGGAGATTCCACAAGTGAATCCTGAAGGAAATCAGTCCTGAATTTTCACTGGAAGGACTGATGCTGAAGCTGAAACTTCAATACCTTTGGCTGCCTGATGTGAAGAACTGACTCATTGGAAAAGACCCTGATGCTGGGAAAGATTGAAGGCGGGAGGAGAAGGGGACGACAGAGTATGAGATGGTTGGATGGCATCACCGACACAATGGGCATGAGTTTTAGTAAACTCCGGGAGTTGGTGATGGACAGAGAAGCCTGGTGTGCTGCAGTCCATGGGGTCGCAAAGAGTTGGACATGACTGAGTGACTGAACAGAACTGAAGGGGAGTGAGTTTCCCCTATCAACAAAGAGAGATCTGCCCGTAGGGCTGGCCTCTCTGGCAGGAAAGAGAAGCAACCACTGGTACTGAAGACCACTGTTGTGATTTTTGGGGCTTCCCACGTGGCACTAGTGGTAAAGAACCCACCTACCAATGCAGGAGACACAAGAGACCCAGATTCAATCCCTGATTCAGGAAGATCCCCTGAAGGAGGGCATGGAAACCCACTCCAGTATTCTTGCCTGGAGAATCCCATGGACAGAGGAGCCTGGCAGGCTAAGTCCATCGGGGAGCAAAGAGTCGGACACGACTGAAGTGACTGAGCATGCACACATGTTGCATGCTGTGACTTCACCGATTCCTCTGCATGGCTGCTGTCTCTACAGAAGGAGAGCAAGATTTCCACTTCTGGCAGAGATGCAAAATGACTTTCAAAACAAAATTGACTTAAGTAAAACTGAAAGCGAGTCTATTGCGGTGAAAAAACTATGTGAGTAATAGGACAGGTGGAAGGTGGATGTGGCAAAATCATAAAAGAAGGGAGTGTGAAGGAAGCTTGGAGAATATTAATTAGACTCCACAAGCTCGCTGCCTGACTCGGAGGTGCTGAGCTTGTTAAACAAATGAGGGTGAAGGCCAGGTACAGACTAATGTCCAAGCAGCCTCATATTTCATGGAAGGACTTGTGGGTCCAGAGCATATTTACTTCCAGGCTTCAGCGGCCCAGGAGGATTTTGTTGGGAGTTTTCTGGTGTAGCCTCTGGGAGACCACCTTCCTGCCACAGAGAGAGAGAGACAGAGACACAGGGGTCTATTGAGAAACACTGTCCTTTTGATTTGCACTCCAATTTGTTGAGTATTTAACATTTATAAAGTTTTGTTTTTTTTTTTGCACAGACTTCTTACCTCTCACAGCAATGCTATATTTGGAAATTATCCTCATTTATAGATAATTGGCCCAGGCTCAGAGAGGGTAGGGAACTTGCCCAAGGTCACAGAGCCAGAAGGTAGACAAGAGATTAAGAAAGAGGAGTAAACTGACCTGACTTCAGACACCATGCACCACGCATGCTCTTAGCAAGATCTGGGCACCTCCGTCTCCACCCAGGCTCCCAATGCCAAGTTCATCTGGGCCCAAAGCATCATATTCCCAGTGTGCATACTAAGTTGCTTCAGTTGTGTCCAACTCTTTGTGACCTATAGATTGTAGCCCACCAGGCTCTTCTGTCCATGGAATTCTCCAGGCAGGAAGACTGGAGTGGGTTGCCATTTCCTTCTCCAGGGGATCTTCACGACCCAGGGATTAAACCCTGGTCTCTTACGTCTCCTGCATTGGCAGGTGAGGGCTTTATCATTAGCACCACCTGCCCAAATGAGTGAGTGGCTTCTAAATCACTGTCTACTTTAGACTGGGGCTCTGCAGCTTGGGCATGATTGCTATTTGGTGCCAGATAATTCTTTGCTGTGGGAGATGAGTGCCATGCTATGCACTGTAAGATGTTTAAGTCGCATCCCTGGCATTTATCCACTAGATACCAGCAGTATCCTCCCATCTGGACAAAAGCAAAAATGTCTCCATTCATTGACTACAGTCCCCAGGGAGGAGGGGCAAACTCACTCTTGGTTGAAAGTACTGCTCTAGAACAGAAGTTCTCAGAACGCGGTCTCTGACCAGCAGCATCAGCAGCATCTGGGATCTTGCTAGAAATGCAGAATTTCAGGCCCACCCTACTCCCTGTGAATCAGGAACTCTCGGGGTGGGGACCAGCAACCTGTTTTAACAAGCCCCCCAGGCGATACTGATGCAAGCTGATGTTTGAAGCCACCGGCCCAGGCTAGTGATGTCCACCTCTGGTTGCATGTTAGAATCACCTGAACATCCATACAAAACAAAACAGAAAACAAAAACCCATGCCTTGGCGCCACCCTAAGAAATAATCATTTAATTACTTTGGTGGGTACCAGTATTGGCAGGTTTTTGGAGCTCCCCAAGTGAACCCACATGCTGTTAGGGTTAAGGGTCACATTTTGTCCCTTCTTTTCCTTTCATACTCCTTATTTATTTATATTTGGCTGTGCTGGGTCTTTGTTGTGTGTGGGCTTTTCTCTGGTTGTAGCAAGTGGGGGCTACTCTCTAGTTGCCATGTGCAGGCTGCCCACTGTGGTGGCTTCTCTTGTTGGGGATCTTGGGTCCTAGGGTGCATGGGCTCAGGAGCTGTGGTGCCCAGCTGTAAAGGACAGGCTCAATAGTTGTGGCTCACAGGCTTAGATGCTCTGATGCATGTGAGAATCTTCCCAGACCAGGAATCAAACTCCTGTCTCCTGCATTGGCAGGTGGATTCTTTACCATTGAGTTATCAGGGAAGCCCTCAACCGCCTTTTAAAAATTACATCTCTTGGATTTTCCTGACGATCCAGTGGCTAAGACTCTGAGTTCCCAATATAGGGGGTCTGGGATCAATCCCTGGTTGGGAAGCTAGATCCTACATGCTGGTACTAAGAGTTCACATGCCACAGCTAAGACCTGGCACAGCCAAACACAGAAATAAATATTAAAACCTGCATCTCTCAAGGTGGAAAGAATTTTTGCCCACATACACCTCTGGGTGCCACCTCACATGCTCACAGCCTCCTGGTCTGCTGGAGACCCAAGGCTGGCTCACTTGTTATTTCTCTCCTGCTCTGAGAAATGTCTCCCTCCACCCCTGATCAAGCATTCAGGAAATTTTCCTGCTCGCTGATTTTTTTTTTCTCCCCTCATTCAAGTCTGGAGTTATGAAACCACAGCCCATGGCTGAACCGTCTTATTGATTTTATTGTCGCGAGCCCTGGGATATTCTAATGATGGACTGCTCAATAAATGGAAACTGGTGGGATGGATATTGATGGTGGATGATGCATTCAGCTGCAATTCACTGGGCCTCAGTCGCTCTGCCTGTTCCCCAGCACCTGTGAAAGTGCTCTGCTGAGGCCCGCAAGCTCCTGTCCATTCTGCTCATGTTACTTTTACACAACAAGGACGAGGGTGCTGTTATGATAAATAGCCTGTGTGCCAGGCCTAGGTGCAGTGTTTTTAAACAGACAATATCTGATTTACTTCTTACAGCAGACTTATGAAGGCAGTTACTCCCATTTTACAGATAAGAAAGTTAAGGCTCAGAGTGGTTACCTGACCCGAGGCCAGCTAATACACTGTGGAACTGGGATTCAAATCTCCATTTGTCGGCCACTAAAATGAGAGCTTTTAAGCCCTGTGATGGTGTGAATGTTTGTGTGTCCCCCAGAATCATATGCTGAAAACCTAATTCCCAAGGTGATGGTAATTAGAAGGTGGGACCTTTGAAAGGTGATCAGGTCCCGAGGGCGCAGCTCTTATGGATGAGGTTAGTGACCTTATAACAGAGACCCCAGAGAGCTCCGGTATGTGTCTGCCAAGTGAAGACACAGGGAGAAGACAGATGTCTGAGAACCAGAAATAGTCCTCACCAGACACCAGATCTGCTGGCACTTGGACTTCCCAGCCTCCAGAAGCATAAGAAACAAATTTCTGTTCATCGTGAGCCACTCAGTCTGCAGTACGTTGTTACAGAAACCCCTAAGGGACTAAGGTTATTTCCAGGTGGCACAGTGGTAAAGAATCCGCCTGTCAATGCAGGAGACGCAAGAGACGCGTTCAATCTCTGGTTCAGGAAGATGCCCAGGAGGAGGAAACGGCAACCTACTCCAGTATTCTAACCTGGAATATGCCACAGACGCAGGAGCCTGGTGGGCTACAGACCATGGGGTCGCAAAGAGTTGGACACGACTTAGTGACTAAGGGACTTCGTGCACAAGGGACTAAGACAGCTCCTAAACTAAACCATGCGAGGAAACAGCAGCCTCTGCTGCAGCCAAACATTTCAGACGGCTCTGATACAGACTAATTTCTCATACGTCCTCCGCCTCCTGCACCTTCTCAAGCAGTTTCTCAACTGAGACTAATGGCCTTTGGTGAGAGACAATTCTTGTTGGGTTGGGCTTGTCGCATGCATTCAGTTCAGTTCAGTTCAGTCGCTCAGTCGTGTCCGACTCTTTGCGACCCCATGAATCGCAGCACGCCAGGCCTCCCTGTCCATCACCAACTCC